>JAPYYX010000070.1:0-232526 GCA_030522605.1 Cremastinae sp. B BG-2022a
ATATAATATAATATAATATAATATAATATAATATAATATAATATAATATAATATAATATAATATAATATAATATAATATAATATAATATAATATTATATTATATTATATTATATTATATTATATTATATTATATTATATGATAATTGTATATTAAAGACAGATTTTATCGAATCACCCTCACATTTATTTCAAAATCCAATATAGTTCACTCAGTACTATAGAACATTAATATGCGATAATCCATTCAGAATATTTTAGTAAACCACGTGTATCGATATTCCATTACTCAATCAATCGTTGTGTCAATTAGCGAATTATCCAACACCTATCTGATTAAGATATTATCGAAATTAATAAAACCGAAAGACACTTCGAGTCCACACGACAGCGGTATATGAAAAGAAAATTCGCCATTCAAGGAAAATTCTCGTATCAATTACTTCTGAAAACCACATTATTATGGTCAGTATACCTAAAAGTATATTTATTCCTCCGGTAATTGGTTTTACGATGAGCTTTTAGTTGTTAAAACCACTGCGATTTGTTTCACCGTTGAGTATCTCAATGCTGAAATAAAAAGAAAGGAAAAATGTTTATACATTTTTCGCAATATTTTCAGTGCATTTTCGATCCGAAGGCCGAACACAGTGGAATTGGAATGCGAGAGGATGCACGTCGGATTGCGTATGTGCGGGTAGAAAAATAAATAAAGAAAAAAAAAAGAAACGACGAGAGCGGAGGTATGATCGAGGCTCGCGGTACATTATTACATTACGCGCAACTAGGTAGGTAGTTAATTTAGCAGTGGCATCCAACGAGAAAGGTATTACACGGGGAGGCACGCAGGAGAGAGGATACTCATACGCGCGGTGTGTCTGGTCTTGAAAAGAGAGAAGCTGCGATTGCTTCTTGTATTTGCGAGGAGGAGCGCGGGCTCTTCCGCGGGCTGGCTAAAGTTGCTCGATGCTTGGCCGTTTCTCCCGTTCATATGCATAATGTAATTGACTTCATCCCCGAAGTACTCCCTCGCTTTTCTCTCTTTCTGGCTCCTCGCTGACCTCACCTCGCGCCCATCTCTCCTCACCTTTCATTTCTTGCCAGGTGGAAAAAAACGATGAGTGGAAATGGCAAGAGAGAGAGAGAGAGAAAGAGAAAAGAAAGAGGAATAAGAAAATAAAACGAAATGAAAGAAAAATAATAAAAGGAAGAAAATCGTATTGGTTTCGTCTCTCGATTCATTTCTGTCTTCCTTTTTTACACACGTATCCGTATTTACAGACTCGCAGACCAATTTTAGAAGACCGAAGCTCCGCGTTCGCTACGGGTTCTTTCCCGCGCGGCGGCCGCGGAGCTAATGGAGCGCCGGACGATTCATTCGCGGCCAACGGCAGCTCGTACGATCGGTTATGAGCCGTGGAATGTTTTTTTTAGGTGAATATATATATTTTTTTGTTTTTTTTTTGATATTTTTATACGGCGCGAGGATGCTCGGAGATTGAGACGCGTGTGCGTGCGGGTTTATGCGCCTGCACACAGGTGCGGAAGAATATTGACGACTCAGATCCGTTTGCCCTCGCGATGTAACTTACACTTATTGGCTGGCCAATCTCCGCCCGCGTCTTCCACGATCGAAGGACTATACGCAATTGTCCCGGCCAGGGCATTAAGTGAATTGCTGTTATAATAGTTATAGCCGCCAGATTATTGTTACGAGCTATAAAGTACATGCGAGATGTCAATTGTACGAACCTCTCTCCGGTTTACGAGTCCCTTTTTGCTCTGCGGACCGCGCGTCACGCTCCTGCGAGGGAGGCCCTTTCAATTTTCTTCATTTATCTTTATTTCACTCCTCTGCTTTTTCATTTTACCTTTTTTTTCTTTCAAATTATAATTAAACATTTATCACCGTTTTCAAGAGGGAAAATCGATTTTCGTTATCGAAAAAATACGTACTCACACATTCTTCATCGTCTCGCGTTAAGCGTTCTATTAAAGAATTTAAAAATATTTTGTGAGATGTGTTTTGGTGCTCAAGCTTCGTCAGGTTACCAAGAGAGTTAATATTTTTTAAATATTTTTAATTGTCAAAATTGTATACGTGGATAATCGATTTTTGTTCGATAAGTTTTATTTCTATTCATAATTATGTTTTGATTTTTTGTCTGGATGAATTTTCTTTCTTGATGGAATGAAATATCTCTTGCAATTTCGGTCCACGAAATGTGAATCGATATCTAAATTCTCGATTCGTCAAATTCTTTTTTCGCGAATTCTGGCAAAGAGACGAAAGTGAGAAATTTTTTTTTGCACTCGCGTTGTTCGTCGTGATTCGTTTTTTCTCTCTCTCCCTCTTTCAGAGTTCTCATATCCCTTTCGTATATATATCGCCCGGTCGACCATTTCTCAAAGCGTTCTTGAAGTAAACTGTTGCAAATTAAGGTTGCACAAGGAGCCAGCGGTCATTTCTCAAGCTGTCTTCTCGCATAAATTATTGCAAACGAAACGGCGAGCCGAAAGAAACGCATAAAGTGCTTCACCGTCGCGCCCCTCTCCCCTTTCTTTCTTCCACGACTCGGCGCAATTCTTCGGCTGCTCCCGCTTAATAGACGCTCCGAATGGCCATCCACCTCGCGAGAAATGCCGCCGAAAAGAAACAGAAGGAATAAAAAAAAAGGAACGAGAGAAAAGTGTCCCGAAGAAAGATCTCACTGCGCCTCCTGCCAAAGGACAAATTTTTCATTGACGTTCCCTCTCGCGTTTCCTCTCAATTTCCCTCTCGAACATACGTACCTGGAACAGAAAAAAAGATGAACTCAATTTCACGAGTGATCAAAAATTCGTACATTCAATTTTTAATTCAAGTTTTCATTCAAGAAATATTTTTTTATACGGGATAATCGCTCGAGGGCGAAAAAAAATAGTTTTTTGCTTCACGGAAAATCTCTCCTGCGCGGTAATACAATCAAAAGTTTCCTACAGATTTTCACTTTGCAATAACCTGTGACTTCGAGCGTTAATAATTATACTCCTGCAGAGAAAATGAGAAAGAAAGTCTCGGAGGGCCGGAATAAAGTTTCAAACTTTTTCGGCGTTGCAGCGTCGCCTTGTATACTTTCGTTCCATAAAAATTGAAAGTTGGTCGAACACTTTTATAGAGAAAGAAATAAGTCAAAGTTCGCCATACGAAGTATAAAAATTCAACGATGCTCCAATTTTTTTCTCAATCGATGGAAAAATGGAGTGAAATTTTTTTTCATAATATTTCGACCTAATTGAGAGATCTCGCTTGAGAATTTTTTTTCATCTATTTCATTCCTTGAGAAAATCGAAGGTCTAGCCGAGCAGGATATTCCGGAGGAGAGGAAATGAATCACTGGCTAAAAATGTGATTTTAGGGCTGATATATAGCCCGAGGAAGAGAGAGAGGAGGAAAAGATTCCTTCCGCCGAGACGAATCTCGTCGAGAGATTATACTTCGCAGAATCGAGGGAGTGTTAAATCGAGTGGAATCGAAGTGATCGCCGGAGATGCAATTAATTTCAATTTATTGACTTTCCGCTGGTCTATCCCCGATTTTCACTGGCCTTCGTCATCGCGCTTCCGAAAATAATTCCACGAAGCTCGGGGGCTCCCTTGCACGCGATGAGCGATTTTTACGCGTCTAGTCAAGACACGCGAGTCCAGGAATATCTTCGAATTACGATAATTTCTCGAATGACGAGCTAGAGACAAGTCGCTTTGATATTACCATTAAATCACGTCAATCATCATATGCCGGGCCTGTGAAAATTCGTCTGGTGCTTTCAGTCATAAATTTTGATATTTTATCGACAGGGAATATTTTATGCGATTTAAAAAAAAATTCATCGCTACCGTGAGGTGTGTCCAATTTCCGGTTTTTTCGAAAAAAAATCTTCAGAGAGACGTTGGAAAGAAATAAAAAAATTCAGAGGTATAAATGTAGAAAAAAATGAGGAAATTGTTATTAATTGTTAGGTCAGCGACCCTCGCAACCTTTTCCTCTTCCTTCGAATTCTTAACCCCTTCTCTAGCCCGGAGGTTCTCCGAGGCTCCTCTCCGTGGATCACACTCGCGTGTACGGAGCATCGTCCGAGTCCGGTGTGTGCTAGAAACTTCGCGGTACATTTGTGCCGCGTGCGAGAACATTAAAAACCCCTTTGAGCATTTACGAGTTGTCTGATTCTTTCTCTCGTGTCTATACACCAGGAAAGGATGGAGCGAGGAGAGAAACGAGACGATGAAAAATAAGAAGCGGAAAAGAATGTTATTTTCATCTATCGCAGCTCCAAGTTAATTTCTCACTTTGATTATTGTCTTTTTTTTCATTTTGCGATCCTCCGAGGTGAAAATCATTTCGATGTTTTTTTCTCATAAAAAGTTTTTTTTTCATTTTATTTTCTATTTTTTTCACGCAATATTCTTCACGTTTTTTTCACGCTGACATTCTCCGCGATGAATTCAGTATTTCCGAGAGAAATGCAGACTCCGTTTTTTAAATATATTTCGAGGAAGATTTTCTTTTGAAAAAAGTGCACGCGCATAAAGGAGGCACCAAAAAAGGTGAAAAAGGATATTCGAAGGATGAAAGCAAATGAAAAATATTTCGAAATAGAATATTCGGAATATTCCTGAGAGTATTCCTTTTACTATCGGAGTAAGGAGGAGAGGCGCGCATTGTTCTCGCACCTCGGAGAATGCTCCGCGAAGAGTCCGAGCACCCAGTAGCACATCCCGTAGAGAGACTCCGATGCAATTTGTTCGACCGTGAAATACGTCAGTTTGCAGGATGAGCGCTCTCTCTCGCTCCTTCTTTTTCTCCTCAGTCTATCCGCAATATGTTGGCAGACTCATCGCCTTCCGCTTTTATCGCCTACCATTTTTTCGTATTTTTATTTCCTTCATTTTTTTCACCCTATCTCATTTTTTCGAATTTCTCTCTGCGGTGTCGATCGTCCGCGATGCAATAAGCTCGCAACTCCGGAGTCCATTCTGCACACAGAATTTTGCTGCGGTTAAATCTAGCTCTTAGATACACTTTTATTTAATCTTTTTTTCCATTCGGAACGTGTAACTGGACACTTAAATTCCCTTTTCACCTTTTTTCAAGTTTTTATTTATTCTATCATTGATTGATCTTTTTTTATTGTTTTGTTGGCACAGAGAAATCATTGGAATTTGAATGGATTCAGGTGTGGAAAATCGATAGATCGTAAAATGATTTTACGTATTTTCAATTTTTTTTAGGAATGGAAGTTGAAAAAAAAACGATTTTTTGCATTTTTTTTTGCGAGACGACTAACGGATCAATAATATCGGATGATTGTTGAGGAAAAAAGGTTGTTATTTTCTTTTGAGGAGCAGTATAAATACGAGCGTGTATCGGTTGTGAAAAGGACTAATTTTCGTGCCGGGACTCTAAACGAGTTTATTGCCGCGTTGGAGCGTATCCGCGAAGCGTCAAAATAATTTTAAAGCGAGATATTTTACGATTTCAAGGCGTCGAGAGGATAGATTCAGGCCTTTATTTTCCTTTCGGTAAAATTTTCTCGAACCGGAAATATATTCCCAAGGCTACAGCTGTCGTATTTCAGCAAAAAGAAAGACGTGCGGCAATAACGGCGGAAAAAAGGGAAAAACTGTGCCGGCCTTCGCGTTGTTTCACAAGAGTTTCTTGCTCGCAGTCAAGGATTAACAGGATTTTAGTCTCTCTCGGAAAAAAGATTGCTGGTCGTGACGTATCCCGTACCTGCGTCCAAGTACTTAAAAACTTTTTCCAACTTATTTACGTGTTTACGGGAAAGATGGAAACTATGTTTGGGTACTTTATGTCGGTCAGGAGAGAAAACGCCCTTTGGGACCCAAAACGGGATTCTCTCCAGGGAGAAAATATCCTCAGCCTTGAGACTCGCATAAATTACGAGGCATAACGAGGACTTTTCTTCAAAAAAGAAAAAGAAAATAAATAAACACGTTCGACATTTTTAGGCTCAAAAAATCCTTGGCCAATGTTTGTGTAAATAAAATTGGTGGAATTTTTCGTTTAGAAAAAATTCTCTTTTATTCTTCAATTCAATTCTTCAGTCCAATTTGCACGTTGAAAAAAATCTTGTGGGGAAAAAGGGAAGCAGAATTTTTCGCAACCGATCGATGGAGGTTCTTGATTAATAGAGAAACAATTTTTCTATAAAAAAAGTATCGTATTGGACAATTTTGTACTCGAGGAATTTTGTTCCAATTTCCATGCATAAAAAAATTATTTCTTTTTGGTAGAAATTTTTGCATATAAAAAAACGCTCTTTTCTATTTCTCGATCCAATTTTCCTGCAAAAAAAGGAAAAAAGAATTCTCCCAATATAAAATTCTCAATTGACATAGAATAACGACGATCTTTTTTAATATTATATTTAGCATTTAGACTCGAAAAATTCTCGTTTCACGTTTATAAGTATTTAATATCTTTCTTTCACAGAAAGTTTTTATCAAGAACGAAATGCTCTTTTATTTCTCGTTCGTTTCATGCAAAAAAGGATTCGTTCGATACGAGATTTCTTAATTAATACGAAATGACGACGAATTTTCAAAAATATCTTTGACGTTTTTAGACTCAAAGAATTTTGTCCCAATTTCCATGCATAAGAAATTGTTTATCTTTTTTCGAACTTTCCATCTAAAATAAAATCCTCTTCTATTCCACGTTCCAATTTTCGCGTGAAAAAGAAATCCCGTGCAGAAAAAGTAGAAAAGAATTCTCACAAAATGAGTGACACGCGCATGTGGGGGTTATTTCTCGATTACTCGGATAGTCTCGAGCGAGAGAGAGAGAGATCGAGAGAAGAGAGCGTTGGACTCGGGCGTATTTATTCGCCGGGAATGCTCGAAAAGGAGCGAGGGGTGCGAAACGCACTTTTGACGCCTGCTCCTCTCCGCGACGGCATATGCACTCGGTGTGCGCGACCGTACGCACAAAAAAGTCTGGCCGAATGCGCTCTCTCGCGCACGTAATTCTTTGCACACAGAGGTGCGAAGTGCGTATGAATCTCACAGAGGCAAGCGCGAGGGTTGCGCGAGAATCCTTTATTCCGATCGTTCCCTCCGCTCGTCGCGAGCGGATAAAAAAAAAGAGGAGAGAGAGAGAGAAAGAGAGAGGGAGAGGGAGATGAAGAGAGAAAAAACGTCTGCGCGTATCGTGTGTGCACGCGCGCGAGAGAGATGGAAAAATGTGCAATACGACTGCATTCAGCCTGCGGGGCTGCGCGCACGTACACGCACAAAAAAACGGGGTGTCAAGACTCCGCCTGTGGGAATAACAGAGCAAAGAAAGGTTTGAGGGTTTCAGGGAGATGAAGGAAAAGAGCCGGAGAGGAAAAAGGACGGAGCACGTGATTGCATCGAGTATCGTGTGACGTCATCCCCCACACCCCCGAATGCAGTTTCTTTTTCTATATTCTCTTTCTCCTTCTTTTTTTTTGAGCCCCTGTTTTTTGCAACCCCTTAGTTTTTCCCTTTTTTCTCTTTCTCTAATTTCTTTTTTTGTTCTTTCTCTCTTTTTATCTCTCTCTCCCGTTCTATCTTTTTCAATTCGTCCTCTCACACCGCTCGCACGTTTCGTTCCTCGTCCTGTTTCGCACTCACGTCTCAATTATTTTTGTCCTTCGAGGACTCTGTCGCGTCTCGAGACCGAAGTGCCCGGGTTTCACACTTTTTTCGTACGTAATTATACGCAAGCGTACACAAAAGTCCCTCAGCGCGATGTGCCCGCGTGTAAACGTGGATATATTCTCGTTTCAGAAACGCGGTAATGATGCGCCGAGAGGAGTACGTGAATACTCGGGGATTAACTTTCTCGCCTTTTCAACAGTTTTTTTCAACCCGCTACTTTTTTTTATCTTTATTCCACTTTTTTCGGCACTCGCGAATTTTTTTCGGGTCTCTGGGTCACGGGGGAAAAATTCGGATCTACGTCACAGAACAAATTTCCTCGAGTTATAAAAGAACTGTGATTAAAACAAAATCTTGTCACTATCTAAATAACATTCCTGTTTTTTAAGTATTTATTTTATATTGTAACAACTAAAAATTTAAAATATGCTCAAATCTGTATTATAAATCTTAGAATGCGGAAAGGTGAGTCATTTTTTTTTCGAGATGCATTTTTTTACGTTCGTAAAAAAGTCGTCAACTGTCACGTTTTAATCGAGGATTCGAATATACTTTCTCGTTCTCATTGTAGGAAACATTTTCTTATTGCGGAGTTGAAGGATATCGCGGAGGTAGACTCCGTAAACGATCACTCGAGATTACGTGTCCTCGTAAAGTCGGAAAGTGCAGGCGTGCACTCAAAAGATATAGAAAAGGTTTTTACATGCACGCGAGTGCGCGCAGAGGCGTGTGTATCTAAAACTACACGCGGGGATGATCCGGAATAGTCCCGGTGAGCACGAAAAGCGTTTTACTAAAAAACGCGACTATTGCGAGGAGAGGATTCCGAGGCTCACGCGACCCTCGCTCCACCGAATACACCTTGTATACATACACATAAAAAGTGATTCTCCGATGAGGTCAACGTATTTTTACGGGCCATCAAAAAGTTTTTATCTCGCTGTAAAACCCGCGAGGACTCTCCCGCATCTCTTTTTGTCTTTTTTTTTTTATTTTTCGTCTTACCTCCTTCGTCTCGTTTTCTAATCTCCCTTTCTCCGGGTTATGTCTTCAGGAGAAATGTCTAACCGAGTGTACTATCGCGGACTGTTTTTTTTTGTCTTTTTTTTAATAGTTTTTCTTTTTTTCCCTGCGTGACATTATCATTCGTGGCACGTCCGATCAATTCGGTTTTTAAGCATCTCAGATAGCGACCTTTCATCGGCTCGTCAAAAAGCCGGAGAAAGGCTCAAGATCTCATTTCGAAATATTTTACCAAAATCTGATCTCACGTCGGAGAAAATTATTTCAGGAATTTTTGAGGATCGAGCTACCAATCTCATTCTTTCCTCGAGAAAATGGAATTCTCAAGGTAAACGTGAATTAACAGGAAACGCATCGCTGCGATTGACGAACGACTTAAGCTGACCCTGTTCTCCTCTTATCTCGTTGTCCAGGGAACGTTCTCTGGGATTAACATGCAGTACGAGAACTCTGATATCTGCTAAACACGAGTGCAAAGCCTCACAAATCTTCCACGAGCGATTTCGAGTCGAAACTTCTAAATCAGCCCCAATTGATTATAATGAAAAAAATTATAAACTTTTATAAATCATCAATTTAAACTAAAAATTCAAAATTTAGCGAAAATTAAATCAAGCAATTCTCAGGATTGATTAATCGAGCACCAGGATGTCAAGAAGTCAAACATGAGTCTCAATTTTTAGACAAGAAATTCTCGTCGATTTTAGTCTATCGCCCGAGGCAATAGTAATGACACTACATCGGCACCATGCGAGGATGGTCATCATCGGTGGAACATGAACGACGTTTATGTACGGAGTTCAGGACCGTAGGTCGATCTCCCGAGTCGTTTACTCGCGAGATAGAGGTCCAAAAAATCATAAAAATAAAAGCCCGAAAAAATAGAGAGAGAGAAAGGATACAGAGGTCCTGAGGAGAAAGAATAAAGCTAAAAAAAGGATGTACATGTATTTAGAGAGAGAGAGAAGAGCGCGATATGAGACTTCGAGACATTTGTCACGCCGGAGTTGACACGCCAAAGACAACGAGAGATCACTCCCGATATTATACCTGAAACGTTGTTCGGCTATAACTCACTCCTTCTCTCTTTCCGTCTCCCAGCTTGGGCCAAAAGTGCCTCGCGGCTTCTTCCCACGACGACTTCGAGTTTCCTCCGCGATATATTTTCGTCTCTCTCTGAGAAGTATGAGCCTGTCTAGACGAGATGAAAAATATATGAGCCCGCTAACGATACATTTTCGATTTTTGATCTTACGGAGCTCGTGCATCCGTGATTTGTGACGTACGCCGGATGACTCGAAACATTTTGGTGTATCGACAATCCAGAAATGAAGTATCGAATTCTCAAAACTAATATTCAATATTTTGGGTGGTCATCTGATTGTGTGATTTATGAAAATATTATCAGAAAGAAATTCAACTTGTCATTTTTTGAATTCTTCCAAATCGATTAAGGATAGTTAAGTCTGTAGGGTCGGGATTCCTCGCCGAAATGTGAAATTTCCTCCGGCTATGGAGGAGGAAAAAAAACGAAAAGGGGACGAGAGTGAGAATTAGAGTTTTGAAGTAACCAAAATGGGCTTTCTGCACTTTTCTCTCTGATTCACGGTAAATTTGCTCTCTCTATCTGTTTCGTGTGTTTTGCGGTTCGAAGCTCAGCCGTAGAAACTTCTTATCAGATTCGCCAACCCTCCTCTGTGTGTATCCCTCCCATTTTTTCCCCGCGCCACAGGATATGTACTCAAGGTACAACCGAGCGCGCTTTGCGTAAATTAAGTGAGAACGAGTTTTACGGATGAGAGCGAGAAGGAGAGGATAAGAAGGCCAACGGTGAGAGAAAAGGGTAAAGAATAAGGAGGACGAAGTAAAGAAAGAACGAACGATAAATTGCTACAAATTGCCGTGGTTATCTTCGAAACTAAGAGACAATATGCGTCAATGAATTACCGAGCGTTTTTCCTCGTGGATTTTTTTCCACTTTTTCCCCCCTTTTATCAATTAGCCTGATCGAAAAAAATTCCCTCGATTGTTTAACTTAGCTCGCAGATATATAAATTTAGCCGAGGTAAATTTTTAACTCATTATACGCGAGCTTCAGCGAATACATTATGAAGCAAAGTGCCCGGGGATAAGGATAAGAAGAACAGGAACGAGAGGGTCGAGTACACGCTGGAATGAGCATTGTAGTAGCTCCGAGCTTTCTTTCTCTCCTCCTCTCGGTTTTTTCCTCCTTTCTCGAAGGCACAAGTGTATAGAGGAGGTATATATAAAGTAGACGAGAGCGGCGTATATAGAAAACGAAACAAGCCGCAACGAGAAGTACGGGGGCGTCTGGACACACTTTGGATCAGCAGCGAGAAAGGGAAACCAAGGGAACAAGAAGAGAGAAAGAAAGAGAGAGGAGTTGTTTCAACAGTTTCCTCAGCAACCCCCATGTTTCCGCTAGCACAAGGATAAGGATCAAAAAGTCCTTATCAGATTTGTCGGACCCTCGCGGCTGGCCTTAAGCGCTCGTCGAGTCTCCGCGAATGTCCATATATAAATGCGTGCGTATGTGCGTGCCTGTTTTCACTCTCCTTACGGCTACGAAGAGAGAAAGAGATCCCGGAGAGTTGGCGACTCCTTGAATATTTCAGGACTCTCTGCCGTCGGAGACGGACTGATCCCTCCGCGCTCACAATGCTGTTTTTTTCCACGTACGTGAGCTATATACTTTTATTATAGACGGAATGACGAGAGGATATGACGGCCGAACGCGCCGACGCTAGCGCGCCCCGGCGGTGGCGTCACTGAACTACCGCCGCGGAGAGCGCGCGCGTCCTCGCGCCGAGAACATTAACGAGGCATCTCGTTATGATCGTTACGTCTCCCGTAACGTTTATCCGCTCGTCTACGGACACTATTGAAAAAGCGGAGCGCTCTCTGATGGACGGCGTTGAAAGTGCACACGAGAGAGAACGAAACGCGAAGTCTTCGCCGCTACTGATGTGTGTGCTTTCTCCGTTTTATCTTTCTTCGGGAGTCCTCTAACTCCAAGAGCGGAAAGCCCCTTTGGTAGTCGCCACACGCGCTTTTTACGAGGGGGTTGAGTGAGGGGAAGCTTCTAGCCGCAGCAGCCGATCCTCCCCTCTCTTTCTCTTTCGCTTCCTTATTCTCTCCTATCCTCGTCTCTCTCTCTTCAAGCACGGAGAATTGTTTCGGTCCCTGCTCCTTACTGACTGAGATCTCTCATGCAGTGCTATATTCGCTTGTCCCCATATACGGCTCGGATCATCATCATTCCCGCAGTCTTCCCTTTTATTCGCGCTCAAGAGGATTGCGAGCTTGATGGACGATCCTGAAGAGAATGACGACAAGCATAATAGCGAACTTACTTCCATCTCAAATTTTCTTTAAAACGAGCGCCATTGAAAAAAAGCTATTTTCACCATTTTCTCAATGAATCCTGCAAGATGAGATTCATCTCTCGATGGAAAATAACCAGTTACGCGTGTAACGGGGTGAATTAGTAAAGAGAAACTTGGGATAAAGTCTCTCTCGCTCGTTGAGCGCTAGCTCAATACACAGAGTCGATTGTCAGGTACGAAGTCGCGCGAGTTCTTCGCTAATTACCGGATAAGTCGTCGGTGAGAGGCCACGAGTCGAGTCGGCGCGTTGTGTCGTTTCCACGGCGATATATCGCGGTGGATATGCACCAGGAGACAGGGTGTCGAGCCTCTGTGTCGTCCCGATACGTGTCCGCCACCGAGATCTCTCTCGCGGCGGGTATCGATCGATATCACTCGATATATGTATACGAAGAGCGGCCAGATCTTATCTTCAATCTTACTTCGGCCTTTATCGTTAGTCCCGATCGTGTACGGCGTATACACACACGAACACACACACATGCCGCGGAATCGTCCGATGCGCAAAGACCGGCAGCTTATTCCTTTGCGGATTATACAATTTATATATACGCCTATATCAACGCCCGTACAAATACCGTATAAGTCTGCCAGGACGATGCTAAAACTCGCGAAACATACTCGCACGCGCGCCCATAAAAATATACCTTTAAGATGGCAATTAAATCTTACTCACTGTCGACGAATGCCGACGTTGAGTTACGGAATTAACGAGAGACGTTAACCACTCCGTTGAAATTTATTCTCAAGCGAATTTAGTCTATACTTGAGTTTCTCACTCTTTTTTATCTAGTAAACAAGTAATTCACAATATATCTTATTTGTAATTACCATTTTATTTATGTGAAAATAGATGATTCTTTATGGTTTTATGTGTATGATCAAAGTATCGTGATACGCATCTTGGGTAAATTTCATAAATTCCTAATATGGCAGACTTACTTCGATGTCGTCAGATAAATAATGAATCTGTTGCTTCTATTTTTCATTAATTTCAGAAATTTGTGTAGTCACAAGATTGATCGAAATTGAGAAGTAACAATGGAAAATACAAAAGCGTTTGCTACGGAAGTGACTACTAACCAATTTATTTTAAATCCTCAAAATTTGGGGACGTCATTTTACGAATTTTTACGAGGTTGATGAACTTTAGTTGCCGCAGTTTCGACACCCCAGCGAATTTCGAATTTTATATACCCACAATGTATATGCACAAAATATATACAAATATATTTGTGTTGCCGGTAAGATGAGGAAGATGAGGAACGGGTCTCTCATTAATGTTCCGCGCAAGCAATTTGCGTGAATGACTTTGGCGCGCTGGAGAGAGACAGCGAACGAGAGTCCCCGACTAGCGAGAGAATCGCCGAGAAAAAGCGGGAGGTGTAAAATCAGCGAAAGGCAGGAGGACGACGCGCGATTTCTCCGACGCGAGATTTCTGACACCCACACGAAATCGTTGAAAAAAAAAATCGCAAAAAGATCCGCTGCGCTTATCCTCATTTTTTCCTCCTTCTTTCTCGTTCTTCGCTTCATCTTTCCTCCTTTTCGCGGTTTTTTTCTTCTTAATATCTGACGTGTGCGATGGTGCAGCTTGACCGGTCATTATATCCTCGATGCTTGGGCCGCATCAACGATGACGTGCCCCGTCATTTTACTCGGTTCTTAAACATGCGCGTTTACCCGACGAGAGAACAGACGCAAACAGCCTATCGTTACCCGGATAAAAACTCTCCCTTTTCCAGTACCCGCCCTTATGCGCCAGTCCTCACCGAATCAAATTTGTACATCGTTAAAACGATTTGCAAAACATATGGGACGCGAATGAGTCAATTTTTCATCTCGGTCTTTCTTATTTTACAGCGAAATTGAGATATCATATTTTCTATGCATGTTAACTCCTAATTCTGGTAATAATGCAAGTACATGTTTTGTTGGAATATTGTAAATATATGTATATATAGTTAAGTATACAAAAATGAATCTTTCACGTTTCCGAGAATGCTAGATATAGAATTACAGTTCGTATTACGCTCTTGAAGGACCAGAGCAATAAGTGACACAGGACCGATCCTTATTTTTGGTTTCTGTAGTCCTTGGTTTTTAGTCTAGAAGAATATTTCGTTCGGTTAAGACGTACCTTCCAAAGTGCTCTAGAGTCAATAAAGAACAAAGAATAAGAATATCTCACAGTGCATATGTCTACCACAACCGTATTCCTATCTCCTATGTTTAAAAAAATGTACATTTTGTTAATATAATATTCAATTAAATAAAAGACTAGTATAATATCAAATTAAGTAAAAGATCTTTTGGGTACGTGCGAACTAATTTTTATGTTCGGTGAAAATTTCCACTAAAATAAAATCTAGAGAAGGTTGAACGTTTTTCTGTTGTATTTAAATAAACCATTTTACTTGTCTAGTAAACAATTCCGTTTTTTAATAATGTTCCAGGAACACAAACGTTTTGTGCTTACTGTTATTTTTTTTCAAAAAAAATTTGGTAAACGTAGAACGTGAATTAATAAATTTTTTCGTTTAATGCGTTTCTATTTTATCGCGAAATTGAGATATCATATACATTGTACTTTTTAATCTCCAAAGCCCTCTGCGGATGGCTTCTAATCCCATTCTTAATTTATTTTTCGCTCGTCAGAATATCGTCTTCGAATTTTTATTCACCAGAATAACAGAAAGATTAAGTTTTATCTCGTTTCATCAACGACTTCAGAAGGGAGAGATTGCACAATAATCCAAAGTGTACACGGATTTCAGGGTGAATATATTCTAGGCTGGCAATTCCTCGTAGGAAAAAAGAGGACCGCAGAGAGGGAGAGAGAGAAAAAAAGTGGGATAAATTCGCGGTGCGAGCAGAAAAGGTGATCTTGTTTGCTAATGGCGTACTCGTGTTCGAATGTAACACTGGCCTGGTCCACGTCCATACGTCTTTTGATTAAGATTAAAGAAAGCGACGATCGCAGCCAGCGGGCTGCCTCGTTTGCGATGGGAGAAGGCTTAATATATGCGCACGCTACGCTGATTTCGTGTTAAAAGTTACGAGCTCCCCCGGATCCTCCGGGTCCACAAAAGCCTCGCGCGTAAAATAGAAAAAAAAGGAAAAGTCTCTATCAACCGATCCCTTCGCGAGACCTTCGGTAACTCCTTTATCTCTCTTATTTCTTCCCGAAATTCTTTTTTTCATATTTTTTCCTCCCGGAGAAATTGCAAGACTCTGAAGGAGAATATTAGACTTATCGCGATATCGAATTTCGTTCACTTTTTCTCTGGATAACAAATTTAGATACGATTAATTCTTCCTGGTAAAAGACTTTTTAACGAGTTTCGGGAGTTTCGCACTTTCGGTCACGAACAGAAAATTAAAGTAATAAGAAAAAAAGATCGCAAACGAGACACACGTGTTCGGAGTCTATGCTCGATCGTCGAGTGTTCTCGAGAGGAAGAAAAAAAAGGAGAAAAAAAAATAAAATGGGAATAGGCGCGAGGGTTCGCACCTCGGCGACAGACGGAGACGCGGACGATCTGGACTTTTGCCACTCTCTTTTGATCCTTGTTGAGCTCTTCGACGACAATAATGGTTGTAATAATGAGGATAACAATAATAATAAGCACGAGGCACTCGATCGATCGCTTTCGTGCCCTCAGCGTGAAAAATGTAATGTAAACACGTTTTTTTTTTCTCTCCGGTTTTGTTTCTTGTTTTTTTATACATATTTTTTGTTTTATTTCTCCGTGTATGGGCGATGTATGGCGTGTATTGTAAGTATTCGAGCAAAAGCGAGAGAGGGAAGCTCTGGAGTAATCGTAGAGGACAGCCCAGAATTTCTCGCCTCGCTAACAAAGACATGAAGGAAACCCGCTTGTATTTCTCTCGACCATCGCCATACACACCGTTCGACAAAGACTTCTCCTCTTCCTCCTCCCTTTTTCTTTCGAGTACACTCTCACGTAAGCGCACATGCGTTTTTTTAACGATCTCCACGTCCGTTTTAATAAATTAATGATTTCTGACACTCTTCCTCGCCTTTTTTATCGAAGGTTTCATTAGAGAGAGAATCGTCGATTCGTTGTAAACATTTTATATTGATTTTATTACATGGAGAATTTATAACGAGCAAATATAGCAAGTATCGAATGTAATTATGAATAATTTTGAACAGGAAACGAGATTCGTATCGAAGGAAATTGGTGACACGTTTATTCGACAGATTCGTCGATTCAATGAGATTTTATTGTATTTACTTGATATCGAAAACAAATAATTTTACATGATTTTGAGAAGGCGTTGAGATTTATTTTGAAGGAAATTGGCGAGATATTATTGAATCTCGCCGATTGATGAAGATTTCATTGAATTACATTTTGATGTACAATTTTTAATAAAATTATACAATATTTGATATCGAAAGCAAATAATTTTACATTTTACCTTTTTAAAGGAAATTGGTGAGATATTATTAAGATTCGTCGATTCATGAAGAAATTTCATTGAAATTTATTTCAATGGAAAATCATTAACTGAAAACGTGATAATTAATATCCATAATAAATAATTTTAAATAATCTTGAGTAGGCATCGAAACCTATTTTGAAGCAAATTGGTGACATATGCACGTGTGACATGTTAATGGCTCGGCGTGTGCAAGGCGGCCCTGAGGAGAATCATCGGGGCGAGTGTGCGCGAACGCTGACATCAATGGCCAATGCCCACACGAGAGGAAATATCCCGCTAACCGATGTTGACAACCATTAAACAGTGTGCCGTTCACGTACGGATCAGCCTGTGTGTGCTAAGAGCGAGACGAAGATCGAGATGAAGGGAGGCGGGGGAGGGCGTTCCAGATTGAGATGGACGTCGAAATAAATTTAGATTTTTTCAATTTACTCTTTTCTCATGCTCTTTTAAGCTATAGATTTTTTTACTTAATTATTTAACTTTATTTTTCAACCCTGAAGATCTTTTTAGAGATTTTATATTTACAAAATTTCACTGTAAATTTCGATTTATAGAAAATTTGCTTTTTTATATTTTTTTATTTTTGAAGAGATTTCTTCAGCCGTGTTAATTTAATTTTATTTGTAATCCTTGCTCTTCTCATGTGTGCAGAATTTACAGAATTTTTTACATCTATGTTTTCATCTCATTGTTTTTCTCGAAGGATTTTTTATTCGCTTTTTGTCCTCTCCCTTTTTATTTTTCGTTCCCCTTTTCTCCAGCTTCTCTTTTTCCTTCTTGAATTTGTGCTCTTTTCTCATTTTTTTCTCTCTCTCGGTATCGAGATGAAGAGAAGATGGCGTGGCACCGCGCGGTAGTCTCCGCGCGCACCACCGCACGATCTTTCGCGCTATCGTGTTACCTGCGGGAATAGCCGAGCGTGCGAGCTCGCCGATGAATAGAGCGAGAAGGAAGAGACCGAAGAAAGGAAGAGATTCGGTGTGTGTTCAGAATTTTTTAACCCTCATACATGAGAAAAATTCAGAAAAAAAGCGCGTCAGATGAAAATACCTTGCTGTAAAAAAAAAGTTTGAAAAAACGAGTATTTGGAGTACACGCTTAACTCACCCGAGTCGTGAAAGATGAGCATACACAAGGTATGGAAATTTTTGCTACGTAGCTTGGAATAAAGAATAATGGACTTTCCATCGTCTAGCTAAAAAAATGATATTTTTCTCAATTTTCTTTTTTAGTGGAAAAATGTGAATTTTCCCGACAGTAAATTTTTACCTAGACGGAGGATAAGTTTTCTGCCCTTTTCAGGGCACGGGCGTTAAAATTTTTCGCTCGCGAAACGAATTTTTTTGCAAAATATTGACAGACGACGATCAATCTTGAAAAAATCGCTCGACGTCGGGTCTCTCGCGTCAACGAGACGTCAGTCGTTGCTTTTTCCCGACTTTCTCTCGTACAGAGGGCTCGTCTGATCTTTTTTTCTTCGATATTTTATTTTTTTATTTTTTTCACTTCTTCGTATCCTCTTTTGGAATATTCGCTCGGGTGTGCTCGTCGCGGTGTTCCTTCGCGGTGACCCCACGACGTTTCACGTTACTCTCTTATAACGTGTCGTCCGGCACAAACTTTTACTTGAAAACGGATCCCCGCGTCCGCGCGGCCGAAGAGAGGTGCCGGAGCGCGAGGAGAACGATCGAGACGATTTTTTTCTCATTTTTATTTTTCATCCATCTCCCTCGCACTTTTTTTCAACTCCGTTCTATATTCTGTCACGACACGTGTTGTATCGTTGAATTTCGGTCTTCCTGGAAAAAGATATGGATGTAAAAGAGATCGAAGGACCAGTCTCGACCAAAAAAAAAAAATTTCTGCGAGTTTTCGAGAAAAAAATTTTATATTTCCCAAAAAAAAAAAATTGAACCTCCCAGAAAAATAATACCCAAACTTCCCATAAATAGACACAAAAAGGCATTTTTTTACAAACAATAAAAATTCTTCAGGGAAGAAAACGCTTAAAAGCGATCCCCTCGAGGAATACACTTGTACCGATATTTTTTTTTCTCTCTTGTGCTCGAGTATACGATGTACAAAGTTGGTAATACGTATTGTATGACTCGACAATTTCTAAAAGTATACCATGAAAATTGTTACCTCGTTCATTCCACTATTATTCATTGCCGTTTGCATTGAAAGGAACGCAGGAGATCGAGTCAAGTTTCCGTTGGCATAGATAATAATCTTGCTGTGTCTTGTCTATGTGTCTGTATTGGTTTATACGTGTGTGTGTGTGTTTATATATATAGAGTAAAATAAGTATATGTATTAGTGAGATTGTGTAGAAGTTCAATGTCCCTGTATTTGTATATCTGGATATGCGGATAACAAGAATGTAGCGAGGGTGGCTCGTGGGACTCGATGAATTTTCTACATCGGAGATAGGCCTCTGGCTAGGAAATGGAAGCCTCTTTCAGACGTTTTGCCACGTTGTGTGCATCCTCCGCTCTGTCTTTATCTCTCCCTTGATCCTTCTCTCTCTCCTCACAATGAATTCCTCGGCCGGTGCGCGCGAGACAGCATTGCCGTCATCAGCCGAGGAACGATACAGTGACCAAACATAGTCGAGCTGCTCCGTTGAGCACTAATTATTATGATAATTGCTAAAGTACGACTTGAATTATCGTTTGAGATTTTCACAAAAGTCTTTGATACGTATCTCTACTGTGTATCGATTTTATCTTAGGAAATCAGAAAAGTATCAAGAATGTTTTTTTTTTCGTTGTTCGGTATATTTTAATCGGATTTTCCAATTATTTTATTGTTTGGCGTGTGAACAAGGAAATTTCGAATAAAAAATTTTTATCTTCCGAATCATTTTTTTGAAAATTAGAGGAAAATACCGTACGAAATATGAACTGGTCCTGAAATTTCCTCGAACGAAAAAAAAATTGCTTAAAATTTTTCACCATTTTTTCCGTGCCTAAAAAAATATGCTTGGCCGGTCCGGCGAATTTTTTTTTTATACGTGCAATCATAGTGACCGAACATAGTCGAGCTGCTTCGTTGAGCACTAATTATTATGATAATTGATAAAGTACGACTTGAATTATCGTTTGAGATTTTTACAAAAGTCTTTGATACGTATCTCTACTGATGTGTATCGATTTTATCTTAGAAAATCAGAAAAGTATCAAGAATGTTTTTTTTTCTCGTTGTTCGGTATTTCACTCGGATTTTCCAATTATTTTATTGTTTGGCGTGTGAACAAGGAAATTTCGAATAAAAAATTTTTATCTTCCGAATCATTTTTTTGAAAATTAGAGGAAATTTCGAATAAAAAATTTTTATCTTCCGAATCATTTTTTTGAAAATTAGAGGAAAAAAATGAATTTTAAAAATTTTTCGAATTTCGTTCGTGATTCATTTAATAACTATATTTTTCCCATACTGTACGAAATTATGAACTGGTCCTGAAATTTCCTCGAACGAAAAAAAAATGCTTAAAATTTTTCACCATTTTTTCCGTGCCTAAAAAAATATGCTCGGCCGGTCCGGCGAATTTTTTTTTATACGTGCAATCCCGAAAAAAATGTGTACGCTGGTTGAACGTTTTATGTAGCATGTATAGTATTTCTCAGGTATATGTATTTATTATATAGCTGGGAGCTGAGCCCTGGTCCCTCGCTATCACTGATCCTATCGACCTCATATTTTTGTAGGCGGATCCAGTGCCGCCTCGTCGTTTCGTATTTTCTTTCTTTTCTTTTATTTTTCGCTCCTCTCCTCCCCCTTTTTTTCCTCCTCTGCTTTCTTTTTCGTACTCTTTCCGTGACTTTGCTCTTCTCGCGGTCGGTTCGTTGATCCTCGAAGAATTCTATCTCGATGTGTACGCTCACATAAATATATAAAATATATAAATATATATAAAAAGGAGCTCGGAAATGCGCCTTGGGGAAAGTAAATTGTAGGGAATTTTCGGGCCTCGCAATGAGAGTTCAAGAGACGACGACGACGATGACGACGACGACGAGAGACCGAAGGAGAGAGAGAAACGAGACGACGAGGAGGAGAGGGAAAAAGAGATTCTGGGCGAAGATTGGTCGAACGAGGGAGAGATTCGTTGCTTTTTCGTTTCGCCGAAATATACGAAAAGAATTTCATTGTTCCAGGGAATCGTTTAATGGTTTTGGCGCTTTATAGTCCCGCTCTTCTCCTTTCAACGAGCTCAAGCCTTTCACCAATCACTCCTTTTTCCTCCCAGTGCCAAAATACACGCGGAATGAGGAAAAAACGAGTCGGGAGGGAGGAAAAAAAGGAAAGATGAGAAAATGACCGTGGCTTATCTGCGGCTTTTATTCCGTAAGCGCGAAACCACCAATCTCTTATTCTTATATACCAAAAGCCTCTCTCGCGTGATGAGTACGGCTTCGTTTTTTTTTCTCTCTCTCTCGTGTTTTTCGCCCTTACGGAACTCTTCGAAAAATTCACCTTTTATATGACATACCTGTCTCGAAGAATCATATCTAAATTATCCACCAATTCGTTTCTTGTTTTTCAATCTCTCGAATTTCTCTCGCTCGTTTCTCCGACTCGTTTCCTCCTCCGGAGCTCTTTTCTCGGAGTTTTAAAATAAGTTGAAAAAAATTTCAACCTTTTTGTCGATCATTTTTATGGGTCAGTCCGGAATTCCTCGGAGTGCCGATAAAGTTTTTCTTTTTCTTCTTCTCCCTCCATCCCCCTCCGTTATCTCCTCCCCGAGAGAGCTGGCCTTAGGCTCAAAATCTCCGGCTACGGACCGAAAATTTATAATAATACTGGAAAAAGAGGCGAGTTGCCAGGAGTTTGGCAAGACGAAATTGCGAGCAGCCCTCTTCTTATTCTTAAAACACGAGAGAGGAGCTCGTAAGATATCGCCGACGAAAAATGCTTAAATCGTAAGAGCATTATGGGTTTAAGGGAGCGAATAAGCGTTCGAGGGAAAAGAGAGCAGGGAAAGACGAAAAAAACAAAAATCACCAAAAAAATGAAGGTTCGTTCACCGTAGTCTTCAATCAGCTCGCGATAAAAATTCCAAAAAACAAAGTTCACGTACACCAAAATATTTTTCCCATAATTTCGAAACCATCAGAAAACATCAATGAGAAAAATTTTTCAAAAAATATAATATTGGTAAAAATCCAAAACAAAAAAAAATTTCTCACTGATAAAACGTTCCTCGGTCCGAGATAAAACTCCTCGACCGAAATCATATCGATAGTCGTTAAGTGAGACGGTTTACATTGAGAGATGGTCGATGTAAATTGCGATGACGCTCGTGCATACACGCTAAATATATGAGGAGTAAAATAAAATCTATAAAAGAAAATAAACGGACAATAAAAAAGTAAACACAAGTATACGGAGCGTGTGTCCCGCGTGTCCATGTAGCGATATATCAACGTCAGTAAATTGTGATAAATAAAGTGCAATTGGATGGGAGTTGACTATACGCGAGGACTCAAAGTAGAGGGGAGAGGATCGAGAGAGAGAGAGAGAGAAAAAGATCAGAGACTTGAACGAGATGGAGTAGCAATGGCATTATATTCGAGAGAACAGGCGAACGCTCTTTTTCTCCTTTCTCTCTTCTCCTTTCTTTCTCCCGGTTATTTTTCAATCTTGCCGGATATAGAAATTTATACACGCGTACACGTGAATGCACACGTGAAAAAAGAGCGGAGCGTTATCTCGCGCGAGAGGCTTCCACCGCGCGCCACTCGATTTCTTTCACAGCCAAACGAAATTTCGCGTCTCTCGCGCGCATAATACGCTCGTGTTCCCGGGTGATGGGCCCCGGCTACATGCGGGGTGGCCGAAAGATAAAACGCGCAGAAATTCCTCGCTCTTTTTATTTATAAAAAAAAAACGAGAATTTTTGTTTTTTAATTTTATTTTTTTTTTGAGTATTTTTTAAGTCGCTTTTTTCATCCTTTTTCACCGGCGAATGAGGGAAAGAGGGAGAACGATGAGAGGAGGAAAGCGCGAAGAGGAGGAGTCCGAGTTAGCGAGATTACAATAATAATAATTATACACCTTTCCGCTCTCAAATATACTATGTAGACTCTGTATTATACGTCCGCGAGTACGTATATACGGAGGTAGAGTTATTGGGCAACGTTTGCTGTTGGAATGAATAATAATAACGCCCGATCCTTATCACTTTCTTACCCTCTTTCTTTCCTCTTCTTTTATCCTCGCCCGTTTCTTATTCTCTTTCCTCTTTACCTCGATCCCCTTCTCTCGCTCTCTCTCTTTCTCTTTCGTATTTTCTCCCTCTCTCTCTCTCGTTACCTTCGCCGATTCATTTTCGCGTTGCGAACTTGTTAAAAGAAGGAGTGATGATGAGGATGGAACAAAAAAGGAAAGCGGCGACGGTGACTGAGTAAATATTTCAACCCTTAAACACTCCTCGGACGTTTTTAATTGGATGCGAGAGAGATCGAGAGGCGAGAACGGTTCGAGAATCGAATACGGATCGTGGGAAAATTTGGGAAAAGTTTCCGGGATATGGGTGAGATTTTGAGGGAAGGATGAGGAAAATGAGCGAGGATGATGATATTTGAGGAATTTTGGTGACGAGGTCCAGAGGGCGGGGAAAAACGAGAGGAGAATTAAGCGACGAGTGGACAGCTGTGGAGGAAGAAAAGGGTATAACGACTTAATTTTGCGGTCGGGTCTGTTAACCCGGGAAAGAGGACATTTCGAGAGAAGAGCTGATCGGAAATAAAAGCGACACGGACGTTAAAACGAAGGGAATGACAATTCGCAAATTGGTCCAAAGTAATGGCGTCTAAACGGATTTCGATAATTTGGGGTTTGAAGAGGTCAATTGATTTGGATTGCACCTGGAGTTTTTTCCTAAATTAAAAGAAAAATTAAATAAATTTTTTAAACGAGATCAATTATAGAATTTGTCGATAAAGATTTATATGAGAGGTCAAAATATTATAAAAGAATTGAAAAAATATTTTAGATATAATTTTATAATTTATAATTTAATAAAATTTTAATGTGGAAATTTTATTTCCAAAAAGCTTCAAACGGTCAATTGATTTGGATTGCACTGGGAAATTTTACTTAAATTAACAAAAAATTAAATGATTTTTTAAACCAAATAAATTATAGACTTTTTCGATAATAATTTATATGAGAGGTCACAATATTATGAAAAAATTGAAAAATTATTTTAGATGTTAATTTTATAAATTATAATTTAAAAAATTCTTTATGGAAATTTTATTTCCAAAAGGATTAATGTTCGCTATTTTTGTACCCTTTTTATCTTTCCCTCGAGAGTTGAAGGATCAGTCGAAAGCGCATCGTCCACCGATAAGAAGCGAATCTCGCGTTTTATGTTGCCGGAGAGCACATCGCGCGATTAAGCGTGTATGTACGCTGTCCGCGCTCGAACGATAAAGAAACGTTCTCTCCCGTCTCGATCCTCTCTCGCGCTTTTCTCTCTCCGGATCTTCGTGACGTGCCGAAAATTTTTAATTTCACCTGATTCTTCACGCGCGTCATTCGGGAGAGAGAGAGCTTTCGATCTCTCCCGGGATAAAGTTCGAACTCTTGTGGGAGAAAAGAGCCAGCAGACGCTTTTTTATTGGTGGCTCTTTTTTTTTATCGGTGTGTTTACTTCTGAGGTAGAAAACGAGAAGGAGACTCATCGGGCTCCGTAATGGGCAATATATGTATGCGAATAACGGTCTCAGCTCGGACTATCTACGCAATATATCGTCGGTTAATTAATCGTTTAATGAGACAGTAGTTAGCGTCGATGATTGTGATATTTCTCTTTCACTCTCTCTCCCTCTCTTCCTCTCTCCGTCTCTCTTTCTTTCTTCTTACATTATTCTTCTCTTCATCCTTTCGAGATTTATCTTCCCTTTTACCCACGGACGCTTCTCTCCATTATTTCATCGAAGCCCCGAACGTCGAATTCGTCTTGATCGAATTTCCGAAACCATTTAACGCGAACTTTTTCTTCTCTCTCTCTCTCTTTAAAAAAATGCTCTGTTAACAAATTTTTCATTTCGTACGGCGAAAAATGAATTTTCGTTCTCACGTTGTCGCTCGCCTCGTTTTTTTCCGCTCGCTCTTTATGGCTCGGCTCGCATGCAGAAATCGGCTCTAAAACTCGCGACCTCGTATTTTTCATTTCTCCCCTCTCTCTCTCTCGCTCTCTCTCTCATTCTCTTTCTCCTCTCTCTTGATACGAGAATCGTATACGAAAGTTCTTGTAAAGCGAGTGATTGATCGCTCGAAAAAACCAAAACTCTATCTCTCCCCTCGGTCTTTTTCTTCCTGAGAGTCGTGGAAGGATGAAGGAGCAAAAGAGAGAAAGGAGAACGATAGAAGGAAGAGCGAGTACTCTGGTTCCGATCTTTCTCCCGCTGTTCGTTCTCCGTTTCGTATACATATATTTTATTCAATATATATGTATATATATTTGTGTATATAAGTATATGTATATATAAATACATATATATACCTATAATACGTATATATATTTCCCATTCGTCGCTCTCCTCACTTTTCCTCCCTCCCTCCTCGTTTGTCTTCGTCCTCGCGTTTTCTTTCTCCTCCTTCGTCTCTCTCGCTCTCGTTTTTCTCGGTAGTCATTCTCGGATGCTCCTTTCATTATGCCATTTTTAATCATCTCGCCAGAGATAGAGGAAGAAAGAGAGAGAGAGAGATACACGAAACGTTGATGCCTTTGGATGAGAGCAACGATCGGAATCGTTTCGGGGACGAGTCATCGTCTCGGGCAGAGGCCAGGGGGGAAGCCCTCAAAACTTTTCTTCGAGCCTCCTACCCCTCGGCGAACCAATCGAACGAGATAAATCAATCGATATGCGATATACTTCAGCGTCACGGTGAGATTACGATACGAGGAATTCCATTACTCGTCGATGCTCGGATTCTTATTCGAGTCGTTGTCGTCGTTTCTCTCTTTCCTCCTCTCTCTGTCTCTTTTCTTGACTTTTTTTTGTTTGTTCGTTTCTTTCTCTCTCTCTCTATCTCGTTCTCCGCCCTCACGCACATATCATCTCGAATCTTGGCTCTAACTGCTCTCATCTGTCCTCTCTCATCGAGCACTCATCACCGTTTTTTGCCCGCCCTGAATCACCGAAAGATTCGACACTCGTTCGTGTATACACACGTGCACGCGCTCTGTATATTCCTACGAGTGTATTGTCATACGTGCAAGATACGAAGCCCAGAACGGTTTATTACCCGGTCGAATGTATATACAGGTGGACAGAAAACGATCGTTCGTTATTCGCTGCGACGATTGACAGGACACGTCCACATGCGAGCACAACGATGCATAAATACACAATTAAATTCTCTCAATCTTTTATTCGATTCTTTTTATTCGGTAATTCCGATCGAGGGCTCTACATTTTTCGAAGGAAAAAAATTTCAATTCGGATATTTCGATAATTTTATCATTCGAGAGATTAATTTGTTTTTTTCTAATTATTTTATTATCTCGAGAATAATTTTTTTTAATTGAATTATTTTTTTCGAAAACGTGTCTCGACTCTTATCGACACGATTTTTCTTTCCAATTAATTTTCATCGGTTTATATAAATGTAGGATCGAAGCAGGAACACGCGAACCGATAAATTTCCGGGCGATCGTGAGAGAGGCGTGGACCGATCGATGTTTAGAATCTCATGGAAATAAGTTGCCCGTATCTTGTCCTCGCTCACGAAATAGTTAAATATTTTTGTCCTCTCGCCGGAGTTCGACGGTAGCCCCGGATCGATCTTTGAAAAGCTCGTACGCGTGTAAAGTCGCGTTACATCGGAGTTGACGGATGATAAATGAAGGAGCAGGGTACGGACCGGATATATGTATATTAGCATTCGAGAAAACGAGAAAAAGGAGAGTCAGGAGACGAGAGAGAGAGAGAGAGAGGAGGAGGAAGGAGAAAAAAATATTAACGGTGATTCTCGTGTGAGAGACTCGAGTGAATGAGTCGATCGCATTGTCCGGCGTAACGAGTAAAAGAAGCGAGAAAGCGAGAGCTTCGTGAAAAGGAGAACGAGCGAGGAGGACAAAAATAATAGCGCGAGAAGATTGTGCGGAGGAAAAAAAAATGAATGAGAGGGGAAAAGCGAGCAGTGTCATCATTCTTCTTGGCTACTGACGCGCCCAATAAACGACCGCGCGCGCCCGCGTTTCGTTTGTAATTAGAGAGAGTGTAAATCAAAGTCATACGTTTGAATGAGCCCGAGCGCTGACGCGCACCGGTTAAGCATTCGAGTCCGTATCCGCGTTAAAGCCTTTCCGACTATTCCGAAGATTGAGTCAGTCCAATCACGCGAAACGACATCGGCGAGCGACACACGCTCCAGGACCGCAGAGAAAAATCGTTGCGAATTTTATCTAATTTATGCACACGATTTTTTCGTTAAATTATCTACTTTGTTATCGTCTTTTTTATCTCGAAAAAAACTTTGAAACTCGAAATTTTTTTATTCGCAAAAAAATGGACCTCGACAGTTTGTATCCGTTTTATAAGATTTTTACGAGCAAGAGAAAAATCGATGCGAGTTTTATCTAATTTATGCACACGATTTTTAATTAAATTATCTACTTTGTAACATTTGCTTTTATTCTCCGAAAATTCTCTTTTGAGTTTGAATATCCGAATAAAAAAATAAACCCAAAGATTTTGTATCCAAACTTTTACATGAATATTTTTTCTCGAAAAAAAATGAACTCAAAGATTTTGTATCCAAACTTTTACAAGATGTTTACGAGGTCTTTGTCGAGGAACTCCGAGTGTACGTCGGCACGCGAATTTTTTTGTCAAATTACACATTCATCTCGTATATTCTCGTTTTTAAAAAATATAATTTTTTTACAGAAAAGTCTAATGATTATGTTCCCTGTTATTTTGTGAAGCCTCGTCGCAAGTGTTCCGGTATCGTTAAAAGTGGTAATGCCTACCTGGGGAGAGAAGTATTTCGGTCTCTCCGGGCTTGTAACTCGGTGTGTATACATCGGGGGGTGTCGGAAAGATTCGCGGTCGGGGATTCGAATCTTCCTCGGAGTATTGGTGTCCGGGAGGGGCCGAGCGACACGATCTCTTGGAAGAGTAACAAGAGGTTCGGGATTCGGAAAGCAGCCACCTGAGAAAGCGAAAAGGATTCTCTCTATCTCTCTCTCTTTCTCTCTCCCGAGCGAGACTCTCGAGAGCGAGCGCATTTGTTAGCTGTCTGTCGGTCCCGCGGGTGTCCAGGTAGGGAGACAGAAAATGAGAGAGAAAAGCGTCGGGCGCGTCCGGTTAAATGTTAATTTCGTCCGCGGCTTCAAGTTCGCTAATTAGAAACGATATTCCGGCTGCCGTTATTGCTGTCGCGCTCTCGTATCGGCACCCGAGCGGAGAGAGAGCACGCCAAATTTCTTTTCCCTCGCGGACGCGCCGGGCACACACATCGCGAGAAAAAATAAATAAGCGAGAAAACAAGAAGCAAAAGGACGCATGGCTCTATTTGCGGTTGTCGCTTCACCCGATTTGTTTCCACTCGAGATAAATCGAGATCGTTCGTTATCTTGAGCTCGTCGTTCGCTTTTTTTCATGAGGTCTCATTTTTGTTTAATAACGCCGCGGCTCGATCTCGTGAGAATAAAATATTCAGTTTTCAAAATATATAAAATAGAATTTTTTAGTATATATATATTTTTTATTGTACGAAATTAATAAATTTAAATAACGAAGAAAATCGTTTTTCCGTCTATAAAACTTCGTCGACGTATAAATTACGCATACGTATGTTTTTCGTTCTTTTTTTATCCTTTTTCCATCTCGTTCGCCGGTTCGAGGGGACGATCTTTCTTCCAGGATCCGTGTGAAAACGTCACTCGAAGCGAGAGAGGAGAACGAAGAGCAGAGGGATAGAATGAAAACGAGAGTAGAGAATGCGCGCTGAGGATTCTCAGGAGCTTGTGTTCGATGACACACCAATGTCTCGTCCCGACGAGGAGAGAAACGACGAGGACGAACCTCCGGAACGACAGAAACGATTCTTTTTATTTTTATTTTTCACTCGTTTTTTTTTATTTTTTTGTTTCCTTCGATATGTATGTATGCAACAACTGTGTCTCGTCCAGGACGAATCTCGTACCTGTATCCCCCGAGAGGAGAATCGGGAGGGACGGCGAGCTCGCGCGAGGAATGTGTACGTCCGCGGTAAGGAGGGTACAGCTATTGTCTTGTCAGCGGGAGCCGCTAAATCTGCTCGCGGATCTCTTCACGATCGTGCACACACGCGCGATTTTCGATTCGTACACGAGAGGATTCGAATAAATGGGAGAAAAGGATTTTGTACCGAAAAGAATAGAAAAGAATAGGAGGCTAATCGAGATATCCGTGTATTGGGTGAATTTTACTGTTTAATATTTTGAACGTCGATTTTTTGGTTTTTGTGAGTTTTATTGTGGATGTGACGAGATTGACGATCGACAGGAGCAATTTTGGCATGTGGATAAAAATTTCAGATTAATTTTCAATTTTGTGAGTTTTATTTTGGATGAAACGAAATTGACGATCGACAGAAGTAATTTTGGCATTTTTTGGGTAAAAATTTCAGATTAATTTTAAATTTTGTGAGTTTTATTTTGGATGTGACGAGATTGACGATCGACAGGAATAATTTTGGCATTTTCTGGATAAAAATTTCAGATTAATTCGCAAATATTTTCTAAATTTTCTCTCACGAGAAAATATTGGAACTTTTTATTCCCTTTTCCATTCGTTTTTGAAATTTTATTCTGAGTTAACGAAATTGGCTGTCCGCGATAATGAAAATTTGGAACGCTCTTGAAAATCTCATTGAAAAATATTCTCGTTTCCTTCCTCTCGTTCCCTCGTTCAAAGTTTCTCCGATTTCAAAGTTCACTTTCCTCCCTCCCTCGATGTCCAAAAGCCGGACGACGAGCGGTACAACACGGTCTGGTACATTTTCGAGAACGGAGAGTGTAGAGAAAAAAAGGAAGGGAGAGAAATGAGGAGAGACCCGGGAACCACCCTTTCGACCCCATCGAGAGACTCGCCGTATGGCCGTAAAGTCAAGGCGAAGACGACGGCGATCGTACGCGATATCGCGCAAAAGTTGGACGAAATAAATATGTAGCAGCGGGATATACCAAAGGATAAAGAAAAAATGAAAAAAATAAAAAAATGAAATTAAAAAGAGAATAGACGATAAAAAATCGGAAATATATTTCAAAAAAAGTTTCAAAAAAATCGAAAGATTCGAGAAAGTCTTTTCGTTAGATTTGAGCCGAAACGAGTGCAACGTCGATGCACAAAAATGCATTTTTTCTATTCAATACATCCAAACTATCGTAAAAACTATTTTTACTGTATTATCTCAAAGTTCTTGACATCTCTGTAAATAACAGAATTCGATATGAGGAATACATTTGAAAAGAAAAATGGATTGCATTCCGTCTCGCGTATATTTGCATCGAAATATTTCGATATGCAATATTTCCGTCGAAACTCGAATTTTCTCTGAAAAACGGGAGTGACTTCTTTCCATTCCGTGTTTCCACGTAGAAACAGCGGGTGTATATTCCGTTCCTTTGGACGTTAGAGAAAAGGAGGCTGGATGCTTTTGGACGAAGACCGGTTTGTTCCCCGGAGAACGAGCGCGGAGAATCCGAGGAGAGAGAGAGCGAGAGAGGGCGAAGAAAAAAATGCGCAATGGAGAAGTCACGGCGTGAGAGACAACTCTCATTGTGCGAAACTTTTTTTTTCCCCGAGTGTCATCTATTCACGAATGATTTTTCCAACTTATCTTCCAGAAAAAAAAAAGAATTAAAATGAAGTCGAGGGGGAAGAAAAATAAACGACATAAATCATAGGCTCAAATAGAATGTTATTTCGTGTTGTTCGGAATGAATAAGAGGAAACAAAATAAAAAATAGAAAATCGAGAGAAAAATATAAATTCAAATCGCTTTCTTGCGGACGATATTATTCTCAGTCCGATCCGAGGAGCGCTGTGTGCACTTCCGTTCTCGGTCCGGTCGATTGATAGATCGGAGGAGTTTCGCGTGTTTACATATCGAAGGGTACGAAGGTCGGTGCGCGGTCCTGCTGCGCGCGATTCTATAAACAAAACGGAGACTCCAGGTCGAAACGAGCTCGTGTAATAGCAAATGTTTATATTTTTTACATTTTTTTATATTTTTCGCTCTCAGGGCTCGCTCTCTGGTCATTCGGTTGATCGATCGACGTTGCGAACGTTGCATATAAAAGTCCTCGTACGGGTCGGGAATCGTGAACTCTCTAATCGTTCATGAGCCCTCGGACGGATTTTTCTCCATCATCGTATACACGCAATGAGATCGCTACGAATTTCCTCGTGCATCGATCTTTTCCTTCGTTTCGATTCGCATTATTGACAGATTCACGTAAATGGAAATAAAATTTAAATAAATTATTTATTATTATTATTATTTATATTCGAAATCAGAATTCATAAAAATAAAATCGTACCAAAAAATATTTACAAAAAATCGAATACAGCGAATTCATTCAACGACCGAAACGCAAAAATTCATCAATTCAATAAAAACTTCGTAAAAATTGTATCCAAAAAGAGGTTTAAAAAAATCCGTCTCGAAGGAATGGAAACGTTTTTGCGCGACATGTAGATTCGTCTCCGCGAGGCTGGACACAGTAAACAAATGCCTGAGCGTAGATATCGCATGTGTCGAGTCCGCGTACATGGGAGCATGTAAAATGGTATGTATATAAAAATAAATACATACATGTATATACATATATACTCGAAGGAAGAAAAGAGAGTCCGGGAGAGGGATCGTTGAGTCTCCCGATGGGACTGGTGTGCGCGTTTTCGAGCACGGACACAGGTTTATCGAGCCGAGAGGCACACATCAGGACAACGGCAAAGATAAAGGATAGAGAACAGTAGCAGCAATCAAGCCAGACATCGGACAGTGACGAATGCCGCGTATCATCGCGTATCATTAGCCCCGACTTAAGGCATTCTACATACGAGCGTAACCCCGTCTCTCTCTCTCTCTCTTTTTCTTCTCTCTGAAGACACACACAGACACAGAGACACACGGACACACGCTCATCCTTCGCGAAATAACACGGACATGTCGGAATGGCGGAGTTCGGAGACTTCCGAAGAAACGGATGGAAGGAACGGGGGAGGATGACGTTCCAAAGACGTAAGGAACGGACGAGGATATGCAGCTGTATTTCATCCACGTTGGATTCTCGTACTGTGTGTACCCGATCGTACAAAGTGCGGAGAATCCCTCGACGGAGCGGAGAGGAGAGAACGACAGAATTCGTGCAAGATAAATTTTACACCGTCATAACTCAGGTCGTATCAAAATATTTTATTATTCTGCGTTTTATGAGTTTTTATTTAAAAATTTGAGTGAATTTTTACTGGGAAAGTGTCCATTAGGTTTTTTTTGATGGATCTATTTTTTGGCGATAACGAGGTTAAACGTCGAGAGCCTTTTACGGAGGTAATTGATTGAAAGGATAGCGAGAGTATTTTCGTTTATTGCAAGACTCTTGATACTTTTTTTTTTTGCTTTTTTTTGATAAAATTCTCGCACACTGCGTTTTCGCTTCGAGTGTCCCGGTCAACGAAATTCGTGTAGTCACGCTGAACGGTAGCCCCTGGCACGCCTCTCCGAAACCATATGGCAATGGGGAATAAAAATAAAAATGAAAAAAGGGAATGAGAGAAAAAAGAGGAAAAAGGGAGTAAAGCGTTTTCTACCGATGTTCGACGTCGTCGTTGTCGAGTTTGGACTTTCTCTCTCTCGCTCTCTCTCGCTCTCCTTTTCTCTCGTGCATTTTCTTCAGGACGCATCCGTGGCTTCCGGAGCTCCTCAGCCACCCAAGTAGTACCATCAGCCTCCACGGACTCCTCGAGTTTGTTAATTGCGAATGATAAGAGAGATCGACTCCGGCTCCTCTCTCTTCGAGTGCTTCTCCCTTTCTCTCCGTTCCACTTGTTCTATCCTTAAACATTTTTCCTTTTCCTCGAATAGTCGCTCCTGCGCATGGAGACGCTCGCGATAAGCCACGGGGAATGTCTTTTCGAAAGAGTTTCAGAATTTCCAACACATTTGTGGAAAAAAAGGTTTGAAGCATCAAAAAGGATTTAAAATTAGTAAAACTAATGTAAGTACTTAATTATAATTAATTATAATTAATAAGAAATATTTTTAATAATTATTAAATAATAATTATTCGAAATACAAATTTTAAATCACAAAATTAAATGACAACTTTTATTCTAAAATTCAATCAATGTATGTGTTCAGAAAAATGAACAATGTATAATAATAAATAATTATATTAAAGGTGAAAAAATACATTAAAAAACATTCTGGACCGTGCATCGGAGTAATTTCTCGCCGATTTATATTCCCAAAAACTGTGTTTCTTATCAGGCGTTAATTTGCATTATTTCTCTCTAAAATAATTCGGGCCTGGAGGAAGTGTTCGGCGAGTGAGGGATCGCGTTCCTGGTTCGCTGAGGAACTGTTGCCCGGGCGAGAGAGAAAGAGAAAAGTGGAGAAAGAGAATCGCGACGAGATTGCGCGCGGTGTGTGTATGAGCGCGGTAATGGGGCGTGAGAACGCGAGCGACCGGTTGGCCTCTCGTTCTGCCCTCTCGTCCCTCGTTTTTTTCTCTCATTCTCCATCCTTTTTTTTTCATCTCACTCCCTCTCGGAGTGGAGATCTTCAAGAGTTTACAGAGAAGATGAGAATGAACGAAGGCGAGAGAGAGAGAGAGAGAGAAAGCGAGAAAGAGAATCGTACACATGGCTTCGGAGGAATCCTCGATTTTTTCCCTCTCCTGGTTTTTTACACGTAATAGCGATACGGAGAGCTCGTTCCGTCAAAACGTGCCGTACCTGACACTTCCTCGCAAACTTTCGAGACAACGAAACTTCGAAGATCTCAGCCTGTGAATGCGGTCGAAATGATAATAACAATAACAATATTGAAATATATAATAATAGTTAATGTTGATAATAATAAGGACGATAAGAATAATATAGAGGTCATTCGGGTTTTCGTTAATAATGTCGTAATGGAAAACCAGTTTCGGTAAAAATGACCCCGTCATCTCGTATATATGAGGCTAATGGTCAAATTTCCGCGCGAACGGGACACGCACGGTAAGATCTCTTAACGCTCCGAAATTTAAAGCAGCGACTTGAAAATTCGTCCTCCCGGGTTATATTCGTCGCGGTGTGTACGACGGTGGGAGAGGCTCGTTACCATTTTTTTCATCGTCACGTCGTAACGTCCCGGAGAGTTCCCAATTATCGGTAAGAAAGAGAAGACGTAATTTAAATTAGCGGTTTTTATTTTTGTTTTATTTATTTCATATTTATTTTCGTATTTCGTAAAAATATATTTTTTACGAATTTGTGACATTTTTTTATAAAGATTTCATCCATCATGGTCCAATTATGGAAAAAAATGCGAAAATTGGCCAAAACGGAACAATTTTCGAAACAGAGTTGAGAGGACGTCGAAGATCGAATTTAAAAAAAAATTTATATTTACTTTCGTATTTCGTAAAAATATATTTTTTACGAATTTGTGACATTTTTTTATAAAGATTTCATCCATCATGGGCCAATTATGGAAAAAATGCGAAAATTGGCCAAAACGGAACAATTTTCGAAACAGAGTTGAGAGGACGTCGAAGATCGAATTTTAAAAAAAATTTATTTTTACTATTGTATTTCGTAAAAATATATTTTTTACGAATTTGTGACATTTTTTTATAAAGATTTCATCCATCATGGGCCAATTATGGAAAAAAACGCGTGAATTGGTCAAAACGGATCGAGTAATTTTCGAAGCAGAGTTGAGAGAACGTCGAAGATAGAATTTGAAAAACAAAAAAAAAATAAAAGAGAGAATATGTATTCTGATTGATAGACATCTCGTTTCGAATTCTCTGTGCTTTATTGACGCGTTGCCAATACTCGAAATGAGGATTGACGAGATTGCTCTGTTCGCGGGGTATAGAACCGTCCAAAAAAGGGACCAACATAGCGAACGTTGCGTCCGTCGCCACGTCGATTAAGCTCGGGTAAAATATATTAATATGTATGAAATCAGCTCTGGAATACTGGATTATCAATGACACAGACGAGAATCCTATACGCATAATAAAAAAAAGTAAAAAAAATTCACGATAATTGTAAGAAAGAAGAAAAATCATTTATTATATTTTTAAATAATTGACAAAAATTTATCGATTTTCTTATTAATTTATTTTTTATTTTTAAATTCAAGTGTAACGCACAGAGCTCTGGAATCGAAGTTAATTCACTTCTCTCGTACTGGATAAATGAAATCAGGTCTGGAATATTCGACTATCAACGATCTCAAAAAAAAAAATATTAAAAAAGAAGAAAAATAATTTAATGCTCTCCTAACTAATTCTTCGGCTATCAAAAAACTCGACGAAATATCATTACCATCGATTTTTTCAATATTCAAAAAAAAAAAAGACTAAAATCTCTCGTATAACGCACAGAGCTCCGGAATGCAAGAAAGTTAATTCACTTCTCTCGTTCTGGATAGACGATGTCCGCTATTCCCCGCGAGCTTTAACGATCGAGCACGTTCCGCTTGTTTTTTCCTCTCCGCTCTTTTCTTCTTTCTTTCTTCATCGGGCCCGATAGCTCGCGAACGACACGAAGGAAAAATGCTGCAACAACGGTACTGACTGTTGGCGATCACGAAAGAGAAAAAAAAGCGTACACAAAAAAAAAGAAACGAAAGAAAATAAACGGAGATCGTGTGTCGCGTTTTCCTCGATCGCGTCCTCGGTCGAGGACGTTTCAACATTTCCTAGTCGAGATACATTTTATAAACATACACACATATATCTATCTACAACGTTCGATAAAAACGATGCACGTGTCTCTTCTTATTTATCGTTTTCACATATTTATATCTACGCTCGACATAAAAATTTGTATCTAACAAATTTACGTAATAAAATTTTATAATAAAAAGTATTATATAAATTTCGATGTAAAAATTGCATAAAAATGATATTAGCTGGAATGAAGAAATGGAATATACGCTGGAGTCTCGTATATACGTCATCCACGAGGATAATCTCGCGGACAGGTACGTCTTCGGTCAAGCGAAACTTTTACTATGTAAGAGTGCTCAGCACGACATCTAGAATCTTTTATAAACCGAGCATATGGGCTCTCTCTCTCCTTTTCTATCTCTTTCCATCTGTTTTTCTCTCTTCGAATCTCTGCTCATAACAAGTACGAGTACGCTGGAGATAATACTCGATAATCTACGAGCTAAGGTTCATCACGTTCGGTCGAATAGCGGATCTCTCTTCTTACCGGTAGAGATCGACGAGAAATTCAACCGAGAACGAGAAGAGTTCTATTATGCGTGACGAACGCGCCGGGGATAGTTCGCGATCGATTGATCTCGATTGGTTCTTCATGGAGCTTCGCGTGATGTCCGGGTGGAAACCGGAGGACCCTCCAGGCGATTGCATTCATTTCCCGATTAAGGATACGAGTTTTTAGTATTTTTTTTATTTATTCTCACTTGATCCTTCAACTTGAGATCTTCTCGACTTAGACTCGACGAGGATTTACAAATAATGCGCGTGATGAAATGTAATTTGTCATTACGCGTTGAAGAGATATTTTAAGGATCTTCAAGAATTTAATTTACTCAAATTAGCAATTATAAAAAAGGCGAATTTCGTCAAGTAAAATTATTTTGAAGATAATTCGTTGAAAATTGAAAAATGATTTTAATGAATTATTTTAGCACTTTTCTGACATTTTTTCATCAAAAGTAAAAACTAAATATCCGGGACATAAAAATACCATAAGAATTTGAGGAAGAAGCAAAAAATAAATTTATGTAGTATGCGAATGTGCGGACAGTGAGATAAAGTGAGGGGAGCTTGAGATACGGTTGAGAATAAAGGAGAGAGAAAAGAAAAAAGAGGGGAAAAAAAGAAATCGGCAACGGCAGAATGTGTCCAAGATTTTCTGCATCGCTTTTATATCTTCGTACGTCCGATTGCGAGGAAACTTTGGCCCGAGGAAAAATGTTGCGTTTAACGGTGAGCGCGTTTCAGGAAAGTGAAAGATCGTGTTTGGGTAATTATCAGTAATTACGCTCGTGATTACGCTCCTTCTTACTTATCGTATTTCACTTATCGAGCGGCCGTACGAAAGATAACGTGATTTTTAAGTTCATTTTTAAACATCCTTAATTGTTCCTATTTTTTATTTCAAATTTAGGTAGCGTATCATTTTTTAAATAAATAAATAAAAATATCACTATAAATTATGAAATTTTTACATTCAAAAAAAATTCACCTGGAGAAATATATAAAAAAATTTATAAAAAAAAAATCGTGCACGGACTTAAAAGCGAAACTCGTTCTGCACTATCAAACGAAAACGAAAGTATAAAATTTTTATTTATTTATCGCTATAAAAAACGCTCACAAAATCAACAAAAATATCTCTGAAAAGTGTTTCCTATTTGGCTCATTAAATCCAATTTATCTCACATATAATAAACCGAACCAGAAAAAAATCGGCAAATGAAAACGATACGTCGAAAAATGAAGAAAATAAAAAATGATAATACAGGGTGAAAATGGTTACGGGAGTAGTTGGTAAGGAGGTTAAAATGGTACGTCCCGTTTATAAATAACAAATACGAAGCGGGAGTAACGATTAACATCGTACCGGCTTGTATCCGCGGACGCGGGCAATGAGCCGTGGCATCATAAGTAACGAAAGTACGTACGGAGCGGGATATAGAGGCGAGGAAATCTCGTGCGGTAGCTCCTCGGCATATCCAACGCGATTATCGAGACTAGCTGCGCCGGTAACACCGAGAGAGATTCCCCCATACGAATATATTTGTATACAATGGGGCATCGTAATACGTAATCTCTCTTTGAACTTATATTCTCGAGTAGCGAGTTCCACCAGGAGATAGAGCCCCCAGATCTCCCACGTTCTCGTGCTCTTGGCACGCTCGGAATTGTTCGCACCATCGTTGAAAATCTACGGAGCGACGCATCTCTCCCGCACCTAATATTCTCTCTTATTTCACCTCTCTTATTATTCTCTCTTTTAAATATTCATAAGTGTCATCTCGCGAATCCACAGCAAATGTGACGCATTGTCTTTTTTATCTTGTACTCATATTTTTTTTAAATTTTCATAAAAACAATCGTTGGACGAAGTGATAAATAGCGAAGAGTGATAAGATCCTACGCGATAGAATAAATATATTTAATACCAACAGCGATAAATATAGTGCAAAAAGTTGTCCCAGTAAGATTCTTGTCGAGATGGAAATGAATGTAAAAACGCATGATAAATGTATCGTGCAGAATCGTATAAATACATAAATACAGATATATAAATAAATTTTTTGAAAAATGTTAAACGTCTCAAAAATTGTTAGATAAGATTCTAATCGAAGTGCAAATAAATTTAGAATTCATGATGAAATATAACACACCTAAAGTATATAATTTAGTACACAAAATTGTAACGCCACGATATTCCAGTTCATAATATTCCACGATAAAAATTTGATAAAATATGAAACTTTTATTTGTGTCCCGTTATCGAATATTTGTCACACTACCCACAAAATTTCTTCCTGGCTTAATTTACCCGGCGTTGCGTAATTGGAGAATTTCTCTGGGCGTTTCGTGCTCGGAAGAGCGAGACAGAGAGAGGTGAGGAGGAAGTTGGGTCATGTGGGGTGTGGATATCACGTCTGGAGACAGTGAGTGATATCTCGTTGGGAATTCAGGTGCCTCTCGCGTCTCGTATTAGCAATCGCGTAGGTGCGTCGAGAGCAGAGAGCTCGCGCGTATGGAGAGACGGACGGAGCAGCGTTTCGCGCACGCATACGGGCACACAATTCATTAAGAATTCGATTCATCGGGGAACAATCGACGTTCATTAGCGGAAGGCTCCTCTGGTAGGTTGTGCACCTTATTATTCTCCTTCGATACAACTTTTCTTCTCTCCGTCCTGTAAATTTTTCATCTCGCCTCTCACGAGAGTTTCTACCATACTTATCATTTTACCTGGTCCCTTTATTGGACAGGAGGATGCATCACTTATTACCTTCACTCTTCACCCTTTCTCATTCTCTCTCCTCATCCCTTTTTTTTCCTCATTCATTTTGTCCCTTTTTTCAAAATATACGTCGAGTATATTTATATTTTTAATATCTTCTTCATTTTTTATTTTTATATCACGTATCTATTAATACTCGTTTGCCAAACCATTTTGTATATTACGGATGACAGCCTCATTCCTTTTTTCCAATCGATTATTTCCTCACCTCTCGACGTTTTTTTTTCATCCTTGAAATTTCAGGCTAAATTTTCGAGCTAAATTTCGCACTGCGCACGAATGCAGTCGGACAGAGGTCTCGGAGCCAAACGGATGATATCCTTTTTCAGGACGTATATATTTTCTTCTTCTCTTTCTCTCTCTCGCGATTAATATGACCCGGTTGATTTATCGCCTGTCCCTCTTCTTTTTCTTCAACGTTATATTCTCGTTTCTTTTCTCGATCTTTGAAGCGACGCGATAATTCAACGAGCATTCACTCCTTTTTGTGCCGGAATATACACATATTATATTATGTACAGGCATATATTTTCGTATACATATATATTCATAAATATGATCCGAGGGCACGTATGTGCGCAAAATTCTTCTTATAAGAAACGACGCGTATGTACGACTTCGGGATGACCCGCGGGGTCACGGGACCGCGGACGTCGGTAGGATTTTTTTTTTATTTCTTTCGGCTGTACGTATATTTTTCGCGTGCACGTGTATTCGGGGATACTCGCGAGAACAGCCTCGATATCCGAACAAAACGATGGGGGAAGGAACCGGCGGGAGAGAGAGAGAGAGAGAAAAAAACAGCGGGAGGACTTCAACAATTTTGCCAATGACGAAGGTTCCTCGGCTCGCGAACCGCTCTTCGCAACATTCGGCCGTAAATTTACACGAAAATGGTCACGTACGATTGTCTCACTCTCGATATCCCTTGTGAATAAGCGCGACGATTCGCCGAAAGAAAAAAAAATGTATCGAAAAATCCAGGAAATAATAATGGTCAAATTTTTCTTTTATTTTTAATTGGTAGAAAAAATAAAATTTTTATTACGACCAAAATGAAAAAAATCGTGGCGAATTTCTTGGAGGCATTTTTCGTTCCTGAAACAAAATCGAATTATTTTTAATTGGTAAAAAGAGCATAAGTAATTTTTCAACATAATTCATGCGATTCTCAAAAATAATTTCCGTGAAAAAAGTTATTGGTATGCTATTAAAAAAAAGATAATGGTCAAATTTTTGGTTCTTCTATTTTTAATTGGTAGAAAAAATAAAATTTTTATTACTTACGACAAAAAAAAAGTTCTTCGAAGTAAAGTAAAATTTAAAAAATCGTGGCAAATTTCTTGGAGGCATTTTTTTCGTTCCTGAAACAAAATCGAATTATTTTTAATTGGTAAAAAGAGCATAAGTAATTTTTCAACATAATTCATGCGATTCTCAAAAATAATTTCCGAAAATAATTTCCGCCACATCGTAGGAATGATTTTGCGAAACGTAAAATGAAAAAAGTTATTGGTATGCTATTAAAAAAAAGATAATTATAATAATTGCCAGAAGAAGACTATCAGTTTCAGAGTAAAAAGTTTGGCAGAGAGAGGGAGGGATGAGGAAAGCGATATAAGAGAACGAGAGGATGCATCGCGGAGGATTCCCTTGCACTCACTCACGGTCGATCCATCCTTCTCCTCCCTCCGGCTCATTCGCACTTTGCCGAGCAATCCTCATTCCCATTTATCACCTCTTTCTCGTTCATTCCTTCAGTCTCCGCTCCTTTTTTACCATATCCTTTTTCATATGCCGTATCTACACGTATATAATACACCGTTCCCGTTCATTCTCTCTCTCTCTTTTTTTATTCCTTTACTTTTTATTCCCCTTATTCTTCTTCTCCTTTCTCGCCGGCGCATCTCTCCGCCTCCTTTTTCCCTATTCCTTTTTTCCCTCCCATCTTTCTTTCACCGAAACCCCTTTCGACTCCGATTGCCTTTTTTTACCACGCGATTCTCTCTCTCTCGCCCTCGCATTTTCTTATTTTCACCTGCGCGAGAGATAAAGACCGCCGGGCCGTACGGAGCTCGAGTTTCGCCCAAAAAGCGCCGAGTAAACGAGAAACGAGGAAGTTTGCCCAGGGAACGATCTCGTTGTCTCGGGAAAAAAAACACAATCGGAGAAAGAAAAAATACAATAATTCGGACCGATATGATATTCAAGAAAAAAGTGTAACGATATGAAAAAAAAATTGACGGAACGAAGTAAAAAAGTTCGCTCATTACGTGCTCGGTTTTTCATCCGTCTCGCGCACACGCATTTCGTCTTGAATAAAGAATATTATATATTATGAGGAATCAACGCGAGAACAATAACTTCTTGCTTTTGTAGATGCTGCGATCGTTCCGAGAGAGAGCGAAAAAAAATAAAGAAGAGAGCGAGAGAGAGTTTCGAGTGAAATTACGAGGTCGAGAGCGCGGATTTCTCTGCGGTTGAAAATCATTGGTGCTCCCTCGTGGGCTCTTTCTCTCGCGATTGTCGAAGGCAAAGGAGACCCGAGAAGTGAAAAAAATAAAGAATACAAAAACAACGGTAAGAGAGATAAAAAAATAAACAAAAATAGTGGTCAGCGAACGAGAGGGACGAGCGAGAGATATATTCTGACGAGAACTCGTACAGATTATACACGTCTTTGTACACGTGAATTTTTATACTCGCGCGCGGAGGTTAATATCCGTGAGCTTCGTTTTTTTTCGTAAGGCAGTGGGTGAATCTCGTCGAAATCTCGGAGCGTATATAGCCTCGCAGTGTGTTGGGCGCACCCGTAATAACGCTCGTCCGGATCGTTCTCGGCTTCCTGGTGCCCTCCCTCATCCTTTCGACAGAAAATTCGCCTCGTCGAATCATCCCGCACCCATTTTTACCCTCTTTAATGTATTATCATTGATATTTCCACGAATCAGACATCCAATTTTTTTGATAGATATAAAATAATACATTTAGAGAATTATAATTTTTTAAATAAATAAATAAATTTATTTCTAGTTCGATCTTCATTAAAATTAAAAAAAAATCAAATTTTAAAAATCGTTCAATTTTTTTTTCGACTGAATTTGACAAGTGTACGTCAGTTTTGAAAGATTCTAAAAAAAATGAACGCGAGAACATAATCGATGGTGGCTATTAGATAAGCGTTTGAATTGAGCGAGTCATCGTCCTTTTTTTTTGCTTTCAATTCCGTCCCTTTTTCTTCTCACTTTTTCCAGTCTCGGTGATGAACGTCTTGAGGATGGACTCTGTAAAAATTCGTTTTCGAGTTCGGACTCTGTTCTTGCTGATGCAACAGGCGTCTAATGAGTCGAAGTGCCCACCTACCGGTAATTAATAACTTCGATGGAAAACTTTTCTCTCGAGAGGAGAGGAAGACGGAGCTGAAAGACTGGAACACGCGCGATCCCGAGCCATACGGTTTAACCTCCGGAACGCGCAGAGGCGAGAAAAAAAAAACATTTTCAATTTTTATTTTTAGAAAATTTTTTTACACTTTTTCGAGAAAAGTGTTCCCGTCATTTTTTTCTTCTATTCTCTTTTTACCAGAAAATTTTTCCTGTCATTCTGAATTATTTTGGACACTGAAGGGACGATAATTTGAGCGTTTAGTGTCGTCTCGTTGCACTTGGGATGCACTCGAGATTCCTGTCAGGTGCGGCCTCGTCAAAATGATATTTCGAATTTTTTCCACCCCGTCCTTTTCTCTCTCCGACAGATAGAAGAGAAACTGTTTCTGTGCCCGCGCGCTCTGAATGTCCAATCAGCGACGTGTCCTGGTATTTTTTCTACGGCCTCGGAATTTTTTTCCTTCGATCCTCAAGCGTCGGGGAGCTCTAAGCGTAATGACTATGAGAAAAGCCATCGCCGTACAAATTACGTGTTCACGACATGAATTACAAGAAAAAAAAAGCGTATCACAATTTTGAAAAAAAAATATTACAAATTCACGATGAAAAATGAGAAAAAATAAAAGACGCTGGATACAAATTACGAATTTCGAGAACGATTTTTGTCGCGAACGAGAATAAAACGAGACATGACGCGAGGGCGTCGCAGTCACGACAATAGGATCGTAAATTCATGAATCATTTGTGAATGTTGCAATGTCCACGGTGATAGAATCTTGAGAATACAATCGAGGGTCGGTTGTGCTCGCGTGTGGACAAAAGAGAGCCGAGAGAGAGAGAGAGAGAGAAATCGAGAGAGAGAGCGTGGACGATAATACCAGAGAATGCTGATGATGCGGACGCGAAGACCGCAGGAACTTAATTGATATACGCGCGCATATGCAATTAATTTATCGATATGTTCTGCAACCGGACTCCTGTTCCCATATCTAAATGATTATACAGACATCGAGCGTATAATGTAATGGCTCGTCCACGATTTTCTCTTCTCTTTTTTTTCATTTCATTTTCTCTCTCTTTTTATTCCTCACTCGAACACTTTCGCGAAAGGGACTAAGTAATTAAAATCGATTGTCACGACAAAATTTGCCGCGTAATTCCCGTAATCTAATGTCACTTTCGTTATGTGACGTTTTTCCCGAGGAATTACGCAATTTCGATGATTTATAGCGAGCGAGACCCGTCAAAAATCTCCACAAAAAAGCAAAAAAAAAAATTTTTTATAAATGAATCGAATCTATACAAAATTATCGTGCTAAAGAGAATTTTCTGACAGCGACGGACACAATCCTGAATCATTATTATTTTCTTTTCTCTCTCTCCCGTTTCTCAAATAAACGATTTTTCAGACGGGTCTTTCATTAAATTTCTAATTATAATTTCTTCGCCCCTCCACTTCGTTTTTTTTTATTTTCTCCTTTTTTGATTCACAAATCATGTTTTTAAATTTTAACGCCGAACGTAATGAGATTAAATGATGAGATGCCACACGGGGCAGATGCGTTTTAGATAATTTCTCGACGCTCTGTCTCGAGAGAGCTGCCTATAAAATCTAAAAAAAAACACAACACACAAGCTCTCTCGGCTTTTACACATACATCAGTACGTTTGATAGAAAGATGCGGTAATAACAACAAAGTCTAGCCGCGGCACGTATCTCGGGGCGTCGGCGATGACGCCCCGAGCCTTCTCACAAACGGCTTTCTTCCTTGCATAGCTCGCGAGCCTGCTTTTCTTTATCCTTATTTTTTTTATCTCTCTTCCTCCCGATTCTTTCCATCTCTTTCTCTTACTCGAGACTCTCGTCTCTCTTTATCTTTATTTTTTTTCGTCCAGATTCTTTCTCTGTCTTATGAACGATTCTTCATTTCTCTGTCTCTTTTTGTGTATGGCTGTGTTTTTATTTTTTATTCTCTCTGTCTCTTTTTCTCTTTTATGGACGATGAGAGAGAGAGAGAGAGAGAGAGAGAGAGAACTCTGAAGTTGCCTTTTTTATTTTTGTTCTCTTCTCGTCCTTCTTTTTCTCCTACTCCATCTCTCCCGAGCTCAGAATCTCCATTATCCCGTACGTGCATCATTACTCAATGACTAATGCTCCAGCCTGGCACGCTCTTTTGGCTCTGTCGTATATATCCGCGAGATGACTAAAATCATTAGGGACATTCATTTATACTTCCCATGCAGCACGATTTTACTCGGAACGGCGTCTCTCGCCGTTTTCTCCTCGAATTGTGAGAACTTCCGGTCGCTATCCTGTTACGTTTCTGAGAAAAAATCTCGATCCCTCGCAAGATTTTTCACGAAAAATCAGAATCCTAATGAACAAAAATCGAGAATTATTTAAATTACATACAATTTTCCACAGATTCTTATTTTCTTGAATATTTGAAATTATTTTCAGACTCATTTTTTTGTACGAATTCTTTTATCTCGGGATTCGGGTTACAGAAATATGAATTCGGGATGAGTTTGGTGAAAGAAATTCAAAGCGGTAACGTCGGAGCTTGCCAATTTATTAAATGCAAAAGTCCTCGGGAACAGGATATAGGAACGAAAAGTTTTCTGCGTCCTGCGTCAGGGAAAAGAGAGAGAGAGAGAAAAACGAAAAGAGAGAGAGACGCTCACACTATGTGGGATTTAATGAGCCGGATCAGATAGTAGAGGGTGATGGGTTTTTATTCGTTGAAAGAGGAGAATCGAGAGACCGGTAGAGAAAAAGAGAAAGAGAGAGAGAGAAAAGATACGGCGCATACCGAGTCGCGCAATGTCCGCGGAATTTGCAGAAAAATTAATCAACGAAGAAAACCGGCGAGGACGCGTTCTTTCAAGCGGTGCACGCATGCCGGGAAGAATGCGCGCCTTTGCCAGTTCCGTGTCTCGTTTTCTCTCTCTCTCCTACTTGCAACCAAAAATTTTTCTCCTCTCTTTTTCCACTTCTGTTTCTTTTTCTTCATTTGCACAATATTTCTTCGCCTCTCTCCTTCTCATCTTTCTCCTCCTCCGAAAAGTCCTTGATGACGTGCCTTCATAATGACGTCGCGAACGAGGCGAAACGGGTGATAAAAACGAAGATAAAAATCGTAGATGCTGGGCGTCGAAATGTACAGAGCTTATAACGCGAGAGTCCGTCTTCAAAAAAAAAAATCAAAAAAAAAAGAAGCGAGCGTCGTATGTTGAATGGAAAAAAGAAACGCGAAAAAGCTCTTCGAATCGCGAGACAAGTGTCATCACTCGAATTCGCGATAATCGGCTTTGGAAACGTCACCCCTCGCGTTATTACATCCTCGAGAGAGAGAGAGAGAGAGCTCTCGGCCCCTCATCCTCCCTCAATTCCTATCATCCCGATACCGCGAATGCAAATGATTCTCGTAACGAGAATATCAACTCGCGGGCGAATGAAAAAAACAAGTCGCAAATTCTTCGAATCGCAGCGAGCAAATTCGCTCTTTGCTCGCTCCGCCTTGGAAATGGAACAAATTGCTAATAACATGAATAATAATAACATCAGTAACATGATGATAATATAATAATAATAATGATAATGATATGATAATAATAATAATAGTGATGAAATCAAAAAGATATTCACGGTTGTCGGATGGACATTTTTTTCGATCGGGGGCGTTTTTCGCCGGTTTGTCCGAGCAAAACGAGATTTTATCCGCAGCTCCCTTGGATATTCGTTCTTGTAGTTTTTTTTATCTCTGTTTTTTTTTTCATCCGTTCAAAGGGGAACTCCACATATCTGAGTAACTCTGGGAGTGACGTTCCCTCGTTTGCTCTCCTCGCTGTACCATTGGATTTGGATTACTTTTTTATTGTGATTTTATTTTAATTTTATTTCGTAAAAATAAAGAGTATATTTTCGAACGTTCTGACTAAATCTCTGCGTTGAGATATCCGTAAGACGGAGATGTTGGAAAAAAATGAAGAATTAAGAGAAAAATAAATACAGAAAGAGTTTTGAGATTAAAAATAATATTTAAATGCGCGCGTGTAGGGTTGCGTCCCACACGGAAGAAAAAGAGGAATCTCCGTGCGGAGGGCGTGTTGTGACGATGACAACGACACCGCGAATAAGACAAACGGAAAAAGAGAGGAAAAAAAGGATATTGCACACACGCGGTTGAGAGAGAGAGAGAGAGAGCATGCGAGCTCGAAGATCGCTATCTCTCGGCGCTTGTTGAGCTCACCGAATGAAGAAATGTAAACGCCAATTAAACATTTTATTGATATGCTTATGTCGTGTTGGGACGTCCGAGCGGTCAAGCGGCGAGGATTTTTTTTTCTTTTTCTGCGATTTAACTCCGAGTCTTGCGTCTCGCGAGTGCTCGCAAATCGATCCGAGAGTTTATCGCTGTGTAATCAACGCAATTTCGCTCATCTCTTATTTCTGATCGGATAAGAGGAATTAATTTTTTTCATTTTTGAGGGCGAAAAATTTTAAGAATAGATCGAGCTTTTTTTTCAAAGGACGGCGATATTTTCTCATCAAACCGGAATGAAGACTAATTGTTCTTATCTTGAAAATGAGATCGTATAAATTATTCCTTACAATGTGTTCAACGCGAGTTTTTGCGTACGAATCATCGGGTGGAGAGATTCCGAAAGCTCTCTCTCGATCCCGAGAACTTCATTTTTGCCTCAATAAAACGTTAGAGTCAAGCCCTCGACACCGTGGAGATGGTGGAAAAAATTTGTAAACGAAGTGAACATGAAAGGAGAAGCAAAGTGCTTCGTATATTTGAGACAAGAAACAAAAGTGCGAGGAGGAATAACGCGGCAGTAAAGAGCGAGTGACGAGCGACAGCGGCGTGACTCGACGTAATTGGAGGATGAACTTTACGCGACATAATTAGACGTTCCGTGTATTTTCTTTTATTTATCTGTCTCTCTCTCGAGCTCGGAGTCAAAGATCTGCGATTTTTTTTATTACGAATCCTGACGGTAAGAAAACAATCTTAAAAAGATTTGGGGAAAATGGTTTTGTATTTAAATATTTAAAGATCCATTTTTATGAATTTTTCGTAATTTTTTCTCGATTAATATCAGGTAATTGGAGGATAAACTTTTATGCGACGTAATTAGACGTTTTGGGTATTTTCTTTTATTTATGCGTTTTTTTTAGGTGAGAGTCAAAGATCTGCGAATTTTTTATTACGAATTTTGAAGGTAAGAAAACAATTTTTAAAAAATTTGAGAAAAATAATTTCGTGATTTTTTATCGATTAATATTTTTAAATTTGATTTCGACGTTTATTTGAATAAAAAATTCAATATTTTAAATTTTATTACACAAGTCCAATTCATTTCAGCGAGTTTCCTTGTACATGAGACACGAGCTCCGAAAAGTGCAATTTCGATTGTCAAAAGTTTGAGATCGTCGGACATAGAATTCATGATATCTCGAGGGCAAACGTGACAGGCGCAGGCACTCCCGCTGAGCAGTAAGGGATTCAATAACAAAACAGTATTTTCCCATTTTCTCCGGGACATTTGATATTTGAAAACAAAGCTCGCAAATAAAATAAAACTCGTATTACTCATTAACTCGCGAAATTGAGTACGCTCTGTTATTTTTCGGGAAATACATCTCGCGTGTCGCTCATTCGTGAAACGCGAGAGGGCCACAAGATAGGCGAAAAAGGGCTTTTTCGTACATTATTCCTCTTTTTGCTCTGTTCTCCTTAAGATCATTTTGTGACGGAGACATTTCAATTAACGTATTTCACGTTTATGCGCGTATAGACACACGTATGCCAGAGTATCTCCGAGCACGAGACGTCAGTTCTCATTCCCCGGGTATAACGTACATACATGCACACGGTGAGCCCAGACCGCACGTCAGACTTCACCAAAGACAATTTAACGTGTCAGTATATGTATTAATGGTTCTCTGCGGTTTTCTTGCGGTCTATGGGCTACTTCACGTTAAATAAATTTCAAAACTTACATCACAAAACATTCTACACAGTTTTCCAATAATTTTTCAGTCGTGACTCTCGTCATCGCGATGAAAAAATTTCTGCTGGAAAAATGTCATCAAGATAGGAAAAAAAATTCACGGAAATTGAAACCTCATTTTTATTGAAAAAAACATTTACGTCCAAAAAGAGTCTCCGATATGTGGAAGAATTTTAGAAAATTTATTGGCTTCAAATTTTTTTATTAAGAAAAGTTTCGCGTGGAATATCTCGTAAACGAATTTCTCGGGAGTCTGTCGTGAGGTCACAGACCGGAAGAGTATACCGACTCACGATTATGAAGGTGAATAAAATAAGAAAAAATAAGATAAAAAAAAGAATAAAAGTCTTTTATACTTATATCCATGTATATACGGCTTTTGATTCGTGCGTCATATCTATTTATTCGTTTCTATTCGTACAGTTGGTTTATCGTGGCATTCTATTGTATAATATAACTGCACACACAGAGGGAAAAGATACGCGCACGTACGAGAGGGTCTCGGACGTAGGCATACGTCTGATAAATGTCCATTGAAACGTACTCGGGAATACACGAAACGTACGTAGAGAGAAAATACGGTACAGTTATCTATATCCGTATTTAATGTGGATACGCGCGTATATACACACTCGCTATTTATGTGTACGAACGTCAATGAAGGATTGGAAGGGCGTCATCGGCAAGCCGAACAATCGATGATAGCTCGCTGGCAGCATTATTATGGGATTGCTCTCCCATATGGACGGGACCCGATCGTTTGTATGCGCATTCGCCGTGTCCTGCAGCGTCACCAGGAGGAATAAAAACGAGAATAAAATCAAGTGAAAAAAAGGAGAAAAAATATTTTGAAAAAAAAGAATCTTCAAGATTGTCCTCTCATTTCTATATACTTTTTTATTTTATTATTTTCATTTCATTTTTCTTTATTAATCGTATTTACTCTCTTGTACGATTCACTGACGGCACGTGACCCCATCGACCATAAAATCCCATCCTGAAATTCCGATACCGCATTGTTCCCGGAAATGAAGACTTCGATCCTTATCGTCGTACAACGATCTCAGGATACGATCGAAATCCGCTTCGGAGAATTAGAGGATTTATTATCCACTCGATGTGAGCTCGATGAATCAGGAGCTTTGACCATTCGGAAATGATAATCAGATTCGTTTTTTTTCTTCTAAATTAACGAAGGCGACAGGAAACTAATCATGATTTTTCCATTATATTTCATTCGAGAAATAAAATATTTTCAGTCTCTCATTCATCTGTAGGAAGAGTTTGATCTCACATTTAAATACTTTAAATATTTAAACTTTTTTTTTTATTTGAAAGATGTAAAAATTCGTAGACGAAGTTAAGGATTTTTGAGAATTTTTTCCAAATCATGATTTAAGCCTCCCCTGGCCGTTCTCTAGATTTTACGACACTCCGTCCACGTCGAAGTGTATGCATTTCTCGCGCGGAGGCCACTCTCGAGGAAATGGAAAGACGAGAGAGGAGCAAATCCGCGAGAAGTGGAGAAACTGCCGGATCGACGAAGATTTACTACGGCCCTTCGCGAGCATCGCCGCCCCCTTCACGGTCACGTGGTTATACGTGCAAATATACGCAAAGAGAGTTCGGACAATATCCAGAGGAAAACGCCGTGCGCGAAAAAAATTATTGCAAATAAAAATCAGATTTTATGAACAATATTTTTAAACAAACAATATGGCTCATTTTTCAAGGCAATCTTTCAAAAATAATATTTTTGAATTATTTTTAAATAAGCGAGAAAATGTCCCGCTCATCGTGTGTCACCGGCATACAGTCGTGAATGTTCTGAAAATTGCGAAGGAATTGGTGAGGACAAACTGGGTTCATCTCTAACTCGTGGCCTCTGCAAATCCTTGTTATATCCGTACGAATGCGAATACAGACGTGCGTATGTATGACAAATGTTTTCCCGACAGTAAACGTCACTAGTTTAGGTGCGATGATTCACGACGGGGAGGCTCGTATCCTCGAAGATCGGTACCGGGAGAGCGAAACTTTCTCGACGGCGCGAAAGGGACAAAAAAAACGAAATAAAAAAGTCGCACACGGTTAACCCTTCGTTTTATTTGCGGCTTAATTTTATGTCCTGGCTGTATTTCGAAAAAAAAAAATTAAAATAAAACGTCTCATCTTGAGCCGATCGCCTCCGGATCTTCAAACCTTTCTAAGTACGCTTTATTATTCCGTAAACTTCGAGCGGACCATTATTTCCCGCATTACACGAGCCTGAATCTTTATTTATGCTTAAAAAACAGTTTTTTTTTCCGCCAACGCGTTTTTTATCGCAGATTAAAGTGGTTTTTCGTGAAAATATGAAGGAAGATTTCACACGCGGTTAAGAACAATTCGTTAGAATTAAAAACGATCGATCAACATCGCGTGAGAGATTTTCCTCGGGTCACAGGTCGCGACATTATTTTAATCTTTATTTTCATTTTTAATGCTCATTATTATTATTATATTTATTATTAACACCACAGTCTCTGGATGAGGAATCTCAGGATTCCCAGACGTCACTCGACTGGTTAAATGTTATTGACTGTTATGCCACAGCTGATCCGTCCGGTTCGACGTTTTCGATCGACGAAAATGTTCGTCGTGTCAGAGCCGGACCCCCGTTGTTGCGGCTACGGAATAGCGGGAGTCTAGACACCGGCAAGACATCGTGGAAATTATAGATGTCTCTGGTAATAGAGTGAATAATTTTTTATCTCGTTATTTTAATATTTTATTCTTGAAGGTGGAATGTTAGCGGTACGCAGCGCGACATGGTCCGCTACTCACAAAATTATCGTCACTTAATTGACATCGATCACGAGGTCTCCTCCCATTAATCTTTTTCCGTGTTTTTTTTAATTTCATTATTATGAAAAAATCAAGATGTGATTGTGTATGTGAATGATTGTTGTGGTTAAAGTCGAGAACGATCGATTCATCGGACGCAGATCCGTCAAAATTCATTCATAGACGCGACATTCCATCAAAGGTCATAAATTAAAAAAAAAGGAAAATCCCTGGCGATGCGGTTGAGCGATGATTCGGGTGCGCAGGTGGTCCGATAGTTTCGCTCTGGCCTAACGAGGAGCGCGTCATTGTCGTTTAATTTTTTGAAAGGATGAAAAATGAATCGGAAATGAAAAAATGTATATGATTACATTTTGCTTCTTTTATTATCTTCGTGGATTACGTATTATTTGTTTAAGAAATTCTTCGGAGTCTTGCAAGTTAATTTGCAGATAAGACTCTAAAAATATTTTTCTCGAATGCATATTTTTAAACTTTCTTGCAATTTGTTCGTGGCTTTCCGTGAGAAAAGCAGACAAAAAACAAGAAAATAAAAATAGCAGAAAAAGAACAACTGAAAGTGTAAGACCGAGATGGAATAGATGGACCCAGAAAGCTCCTCCGAGAATAAGAAAGCAGCGAGGAGAAGAGGAGAAAGAGACGGTGTAGGCGGAGGAAGAGAGGAGTGTACATTCGTTATCTGATCAGAACTTTAAGGCTACCTTGAATGAGATGAATGCCTCAACGTGTCTCTTGCACTTGTCTAGGCACATATCCATTCGCCCTTTCGTGTTCGAGCCCGCGCTTCTTGCGCTCTCCGCTGCCCTTTTGCGGGTGACTGGCCTTTCCTCTCGGTGCGCTCTGTCTCTCGTTTTATCTCCTCTTATTCTCCCTATCTATACATCTATCTTCTTCTCTCTCTCTTTCCCTCTCCTGACTTTCCCAGGCACCCCCGCTCAGCATTCTGCCGCGGTTCGAGCAGCATCTCACGAGCTTATACGCGATATATCCGCTCTTTTGTGCTTTTTCTCTTTTCCTACCAACCCTGCGACCATCTCTCTCACTCTCTTTCTCCAGATCTCTCTATCTCACCGGGACTGCACGGCTTGATAATTTATTACGTTCGCGAAAATTTGCGTACCCCATCTATTAGCCGTGAAGATCTCCGAGTCTTATCTTATTTCTTGTCGGTTCTCGCTCCCCGCGTGTCTCGGAGAGGAGCTGACTCTCCGAGACTGGATGCTGAATGGCTCGACGGTGAACTGGTATACGCGAGTCTCCTTCAACCCTCGCTCTACCGATCGCTTCGGGCATTTGTGCTCCTCGGGATCTCGACCTTGCGGCCTTGACTCGCGAGAAATGCGCCTGGACTCGCAACTCACTTCCTCCTTTTCCGATTTTTTTTTCTTACTTTTATCTCTCGGGTCACGGTGCGGAGCGCGAAAAAAATTTATGACGAATACGATGAGAATTGTGAATCATTCTCTTTGATCTAAATAAAATCGCGAATTCCATTCAGGCTGTCGCGAATTTTCTCAATGCCAGAACTTTGGCGTAACGTATGGATAATGGGTGAGCGCAGCTGCGCGCGTCATACTCTTACCATGGCGGGTGTGTCGTCACGTCGTCGGACTAGTTCCCGCGGCCCGCGGCGCTCAGCTAAAGTTGCTCGCCGAGACCGTCTTCGTGAAAGATCGCGCGTTCTCTCCGTTCTTTTTCTCTCTTTCTCCTCGGAGATGCTCGCTGGGCGTGCACGCGAGTAGATCGATGATGGGCGCTAATTTAACGAGGTATAAATAAAGTCGCGCCGTGGCTACGAGAGAAACAAGAGGACCGGGAACAAGGATGAAGAAGCGCACCGTGAAAGAGCCAAGAGAGAAACCAGCTCGGGCGCACGAGAGAAACGAGGAGAGAGACGTAGACAGTCTACATGACTCTCGTATCTTTTTCGCGCTGTCTCGCGTCTAAGACTAAATTATCTACTTTCCCGCTAAAGTCACAATTATCAAAGCTTCTCCACTACGGAGTTACTTTCTCAAATGTAATGAGCTTGATCTTTTCATAATGCTATTTTTTCAGGGAATACTTTTTTTTATTGGTTTTAGAATTTATAGTGTCGACATTACGAAGACAATGTTCCATATTTCAAATTTTACTGAAATGATTTGTTTTAAATATTTTCTTTTGTAGGTTATGCTATTTCTAGACTGTATGTCTTTTTCGGATTTTACAGATCTCAATTTCATATTATTCCTGCATTTTTCTTTGTTTCAGTTTTTCACTTTTAATTTCCCCCATTGCATTCGCATTCAACTTTTACCCTCTAACACTGTTCAACATCGAGATTGCCAAAACTTAATATTGGCTACTGGTCTACCACTGTAGGTTATATTTTCTTTTGTTTTAATAGTACATTAGCATGGATTAGTAATTAGATCTTCTATTTACATTCAGAATTGGCTTTGGTATGATCATTTTCACAAATTTAGCTTTGCAAAGTTCTAACAAAATATTCAAAAGTTCATTCTTGGGACTAGAAAGGGGAACATTGATAAATTTCAAAGGTTTGCATAAATGATAGTCTAGTACTATGCAATATGCAAGAATACCAGTCTGTTGCTAATCTATAGACATTGTTCCATATACGAATTTATGTAAAGTGCAATAAAACTAAGAGAAGGTACCAACACTTGAATGAACCAGTATACATAAATATACGATAAGCAAAACCTTTAAATACTGAATCACTAAAATTCGACTTCAGTCTTTGGTTCATCTACAGACATTGATCCATATGAATTTATGCAAAATGCCACGAAACTCAGGAAAGGTACCCAACACTTCAATTGACCACTATCTATTGTGTACTATCTATAATAAGACACCTTTAAACGTTAAACTGCTGAAATTCGTACACCAACAAATGATAAATAATTTATTGATGAACTAAAAGTTTCCTATGTGCATCCAAATTTGAAAGAATTACAAGGTCATCGATCCTAAGGAATTTTTCCTCGCTTCAGGGTCATTTGCTTTGATATCGTTCACCGTCTATCTTTTAATCCCTCGGTGGATAGCCTGTCCTCGTTTCGCTGTGGGAATAGCAGAGGAGTCTCGGTGCATCGTGGTAGCTCGGTAAAAATCGAGCGAGGGGGCAACCTTTTCTTGGGTGTAGGGGCGCGTCGGTGTGCCCGCGTCCACCGAGGAGACTCGGTGTAGGAGAGTTCGGGTTGTACGGTACCAGAGGATGCACAAACCCCAGGACGGATGAATAATAATCAAGGTAGATCGGATCCCAAGCGCGCGTGTGGTGGCTTCATTAGCGAGTGGAAAGGATCGAGAAGGAAAGAGAACGGAGAAAACGAGAGACTCCGATGAGAGACTCTCTCGCAACTCTTCTCGCTCGTTCTCTCATTTGACCTCACCAAAGTCTTCCGATCTCTTCATCGGCTGGAATTAAATTGTCAAGACGGAGATTCGAATTTTTCGTTAACCTCGCGACCCGTGACCGGTTTAAACGTCGAAGAGCGCTTCGAGATCGATGTCGGCGGAGAACGAGAGCGACTGGCCGTATACGATTCATCGCTTGGGCGTGACTGCAAGGAAAGAATAAAAAGAGGTCTAGGAGCGTTCAAACTTTTCCGAGACGACTCTCGTCCGCACCTCAGGAACTTCCTTTACGACTTTCGAACGAGGTGAGAGCGAACCTTGCGAGGAACCGCGAGATAGTCGACTTTTTCTTTCGCACTATATTTTCCGAAGACGACCGTGAAATCGGTAGAAGTTAAACCGGTTTTCTATGTCTCTGTGTGCGAATTCCATCGATGCAAGTCCATCGTCGTTTTCTATCATAAACTCGGGGTAAAGATTTATTCAGACAAAACTTTGATAAATAATAGAGAAGTTTCGATAAAAATTGTCAACAACAGCATTAAAAACATGTATTAATTTTTCCTTTTGCACATTGAGATGTGAATGCATGTAATATCGAGTCTCAGTCCCTGGTGTACGTGCCCGTGACGATGACAATCCAGACGAGGGAGTCTCATGTGCGAACGAGCTGGAGAAGATGCGAAGAGAACTCGCGCGGCGTTGCAGGTGTGGGCGTGATCACCTGCTCGTCGTCGAGATGGGTGAACAGTCCTCGGCATACATACAGGACCTCCCGCTGTTCCTTTTCTCCCCGGCACTCGTTCCGTTGTTGCCGAGGTTTCTCCTAGGAGAGGAGGAACTTCGAACCCTCCGGCAAAAGTCGACGAACCGGACCGTAAAATTTTCATAGATACATCGACAATAGTGACTCGCGAAGAGGCAGCAGAAGAAGAAGAAGCGAAAAAAGAGTTGTTAGGTCAATGGCTCGGGTCTGATTCAACCTTTCTCATTAGTTCCTGGTGACAATGCTTCATTTTTTTTCTTTTTCTTCCTCCGATACTGCAATCGGCGATCTTTATCTGTAATGATGTTCCATCAGTCGTTATTGGGCTCCAATAACTGGAATTTCCGAAAATGATTCGTCATTCTCTCGTACGAATCTTTCCACACGTACTTCATTACGTAAGCACGCATGTGTAGCGGTAAATTGAAGCGTGCGTGCACCGTGAGAGAAAAAGAGATAGGAAAAAAGATTGTTAGTCTCTTTTGCCTGTAAAACATAGGTTCTCGGACTCGACGCCGATATATCCTTTGCACAGTGGAAAATCTCTCATCGATGGATCAACGACCTCGACCATGCCAAGTATTTCCCGTCTCTCGGCGTCTGACCATGAGATTATACTCACGAAGCGTGAGGATTATGTCGGGAGAGTGAGAGAGAGAATTTCGCTGTTGCTCACTGAGAAGAGTTTGTCGATTCCGTGTAATGATTCGCGCATGTATAAAACCGTGCGTGAGCGTGCGAGGGCCCCGTCTTTTAAAAGCCAGAGATATCATATACGTAAGTCCGATCGCCACATGTGTATGGACACGCAAATGTATGTACGCAGAAATTTCTCGTGATGCAAGAATCATCGGGATTCCACGAGAGTCTCTCGGCATCCACGGGATTCGTGCGAATTTACTCATCGTCGCGATACCTGTAATAAAACCTGCCAAGGCCAAGCTGTGACATTAGTCATCACGACGATTTTCACAGACTTGATCCTTGAGATTGAAAGTTGCACAATTCATTGAATTATCCAGTCGGTACCAACCCAGCGGAGCTTGGGTAACAAAGGAATTGCTCAACAGTGAGACATTTCCTTTCGATCGAGGATAATTCAAATGAGAGAGCAATTTTTACTGACCTGGATAACTCTCCAGGCGATCCAGAACACCGTTCAATGCCATTCTGCTTTATCTCATTGGTATCAGGATAATTTAAAAATTAATATATTTGATTGAGCATTGATCTTCATCTCTCTGATCCTGTCTAGCATGAGCTGGTGTCTCGAATTAGCCGTTACGGTCAGATATTGGGTCTTGGTGGCATACGGTTCGATAGCCAGTGATCAGAGGGCACGTGCATGAGAGGGGTGTCTGATTATAATCCGTGGGAATGTGGATTGAGTTAGGAGCATTAGAGCTAGATTATACCCGTATTCGTATCCGCGTACGTAGAGAAACGCCTATACGCGTATTACGGTTCTCCGAGTACATGTCAATTGTAGCGTGCGATCATATGGAGTTGAAACGTAGAGTTTGTGGCTGCGGCTAGCCAGGCAGGGCTCAACGTGAATATATCTGGCATTACATAAGCACGGAGGGCGACCTCTCTCCAGGTTTGGACTTTGATGTACTGTCAGGCGGACATCGTAAACGCATTAGTTCGCTGCGATATATGCCTCGTACCATTGCACATAGACTGGCTGATTGTGCGTCGTCCCGTCAGGACGTTGCGAGCTTCGTCCCAGGACTCGTGTTGCTCCCGACGATGGACTCCTCGCCACTGGGATCCCGTTATAGGCTCTCTCTACGCTTGAATCAAGCTGGTTTGTCTCTCCGACACTCCACACCACACGAGTACAAAACTAAATGACTCTGCATCTCCAATGTGTACGATGCGGCTATTTACCAGTGCTTACACGGGTCCAAGCAAGCTAACCACTCGATAAGAGGAATCCTATTCGTTGTCGTTGATCGATCATTCTTTCATATTTACAAAGTGCTTATCGGACGTTTAGAGTTTTGTGATGTCTATTTCTTCGGGGAATGTCCGCTTTCGACCTTCCAGGTAGAACTTAGAATGTCCATAATGGAAGATACACTTTCGAAGCGGAGAAACCGATGAAACACTAGAGTAGCGAGAAAAATAATGAAAAAATAAGTTCGCGTGCCACAGGTGGTCTAAACCACTCGGGCTCATCCTCTCTTTGCGGATTCCAAGCCGGTAACCGAATATCTTCACAATACCACAAATTTGGATTCATCTCTTTAGCTAGTATTATAGGTCTACCTGGAGAAAACATAACCACGAGGTTGCTCCGTCTACATCATCCACATTTTATTTCTTCGTTTTACCTTTCTACCGATGCCCGGTCGACTTTACCTATCTCCTGAGAAAAGTTTCTTCCTCGCTCTCGTCCCTTCTTTTTCATCCGTCGAGGTCACTTGACAGAGCTCGAGCTTTGGTTCGGTAGTCGAGGATCTAATATGGCAGAGTACAGAGACACTGACGGATCTTGGCAATTAATAAAACGTTTCCTCGCTTATTGTCGTGGTCAGCTACTTGGTTATGCTCGGTGGGCAACCCCCTTTCACTCAAGCCCTGTTCCGTCTGGCTCCAGAACTCGAGGCGAATGGTAAGAGAGGAGCAACTTGGTCGGGATTCATTACCTTACCTCAACTTACTATTCCCTGGCTAGGATCTCAGTATGCAGACTATTACACGTATATGTGTATATCCTTTATGCGTTTAAGAATCTACGGTGAGCGGTGTGTCGTTACCGCTTTCCTCTCTGAACTATCCTTCCTCGTCCACCCGCTGAATCCCTCAGACGCGAGCCTCGGAGGCCGCATTTTGAATGGACGCGTATTAATTGGGCCTGGCCCGAGCGTTGGCACTGTTGGATGTCTTCGTGTCGAGTTTCCACTCTGGCTATTGTTCCTTCTCCTGCCTCCTAGCCTTTCCGTTCTCCTCTCCACCGGGAATCTTTTTCTCTCCTCAGCCAGCTTCTGAATCCTCCTGAATGTCCGGGAAGAAAGTCAAGACGATGCCAAGAGATAACAAGAGGCAAGGAGATTTATTTCGGTGGCTCTATGCTACGATCTTTCCGTTCCAAGCTAATGTCCGTTGAACAAACCCATGACGTGCAGACACACTTTGTTTAACCTGACTTCGTAGGACCTCCTTTCCATTAGATCATATCACGAGCCTCATTCCTGTTTATCTCTCAATCGGTGCTTCGTATTCGATCATAACCAAATGGACGCCGCTTTGCATGCCAGTGCGACAACGGAGAAAGTTTTTGTCTTAAAAAATTACAACAAATGAGCAAAAAAATGAGGTAACCCATATCTTCGGTAAAAGCGGCATCGAAGCAGGATACGAAAACATAGGAACGTCGATGAAATCGAGGCTCAGAGACGAGAGGCATAACCACAGGAGCGCATAGCCTGGGCGTGTTGAAACGATGTTGGTGGCATCGTCTGGCGAGTATGCCATCGCAGAGCGAGGAGTGAAACTTTCGACAAAGGCTTGCTTCTCTTGTGGTCTGCACGGGAACTATGCGCTCCAGTCTCTAGGTATTATTAGAGAAACTCGGTGAGGAGAATGAATCGAGAGATGTGGCTCACGTCCGGGAACGCCCAGCTAACTATATGGACATTATGGACACGCCGGGACGTATTAGGAGTCTCAAATAAACAACTGCGCTCTTGAGAAAATTTGTCTCTTCATAAAAATGTATCCTTTTGCGCTGCAGCATCCGCAACAGCTGACTTTGACATTACTTTGACAGTAGAAATATTTGCCAAGTGTTTTGGGTATCACGCTGGGTTTTAATAGTCACTAAACAATGAAGTTTCCAGAAGGTATTTTCAACTGAAGGGAGTGAAATGGAAATACGAGGCTCGTTTGCGCAGAGACGAGCGAGTTACTGAAAAGCATCCGACGAATATAGATCAAAGATGTATTTTATTTTACGATCGCCCGTGTGTGTCTCGTGACTCGGCACAACCTTTCGTACAGAATCTCTCGGAGGTTAGAGAACGTCGAAAAGCGAGGAACGCAGAGACGAAAAGCTATTAGCTATTAGGAGGTTTCCCTTGCGTTCTCTCATCTCCTCCCGTCTTCTCCGTTCGTTTCTCGTTCATCTCTCTCTCTCTCTCTCTCTTCTCAAGTTGCGCATCGCTTCGTCGTCGTTATCCGACTTGGGGAAGAGAATTTCGAAATTTATTCACTCGACTGTTGCGCGGCATGAAAGCAACGTACGTGCCCGATTATTTCCGTATACAGGAAACGGAACGTTGCATCGAACTGACGGTTTCTCACGTATACATCACGAATATACGCGTATATAAACTCAGGTGTATCGTAACTGTGACCGATTGAAATGAGAGCGGGAGAGGGAATCGAGAAGAATAAAATACATAAAAAAAAGCGTAGATTCGAACGATCGACGGAAAAGTGGGCGTAAGGAACAATCGTAAGGGTTATCCCGGACCCTTCTTGGACCGTTCCCTCTCGGACAATGAGAGAGACGGAGAGGAGTCTCTCCGATCCCGTGCGCAAACGAGCACGCGGAAGGAGGACGAGCACCGCGCATATGTAACCGGAACGCCGAGATGTGTGCGCGCTTCATTTCGAGTTTCGGATTCGGGAATTGGTTATGAATAATGCAGAGCCAGGGCTCGCGCGTGTGTGCGCCCTTCGAGAGAGGAAACCGCGCGCTCGCTAATATCGAGTCCGCTCTCCTCGATGGAGAACAGTCCGCAGGAGGTTCCGGGTATGGAATCTCTCGATGTGCATGTTCAATGCGCCGGTTTCGCTCTCCTCCTCCCTCTCTTCATCCTTTCCTCTCTATACCTCCTCCTCCTCCCCCTCTCCACCCCCCTCTGTGACCCTTTCCGGGCACACTTTATCACGCCTCGTGATCCGATCGCTCCGAAATGTCAATTATTTCTCTCCGTTTCGTGAGCTTGTGCTGCGAAGATCGAATTATGAAAGACTACCGAGGCGAAAACTATCTTTTTTCTCGCGAACCGAGGGAGCGCGAAACTTTCACTCGGTGAGAAAATCCGCTATCAATCAATCCTGACGACGGGATCGGAAAAATTTATTTTTAACGATGCAATTATCGAAGTGTGAATGGGAGAAAAATGAAAGATATGAGAAAGATACATTGTATCGGCACTCGGCTCCGGAGTTCTTTCGCAATATGTATTACACCGATGTTAACATAACTCCGGTGGGTTTCTCGTCTCCAGAAAACATGAGTAACGCCGCCGTCTCCGGAAAATATTCCGTCGGGTGAGCACAACTCTCAGGAGTAGACAGCGAGGAATCTTCGCCGGAGCTTTTGGCTCACGTCGCGACTGTACAGCGGGTAAAGAGAGGATGCTCCCCGCGCGCGATATTGTCTATAAAAAGAGAAGCTCGCCCTCCGCGGTGCGGTTTTGATAAACAGACGGGCCTCGGCTTCAGGAAGGGGTCGCGTATTATGATTTAGCGTCGACGTTCTAGTTCCTCGTAACACATGTTTGTATATATACGCGTGTATTAAAATGTACATGTATCAAAACGAGCGTCTCTCCTCTGACCGTATAGAAAGCTCGCGGAGAGAGCAAAAGCGCATCGGCTGCGACCCGCTTCTCGGATTCACAGATGTTTTCCTTCGGAGCTGCCCGTTCTCCCTTTTTCCCTCCGTTCCATTCCTCCGGAATGATGTGTACATAAATTTACTCGTTTGGTCACAGACGCGATTTTCGCGAGGAAAGAGAAGACAGAAAAAAGAGAGAGAGAGGGAGAGAGAGTCGTGGTTTACGTTTTCGCGTGTCAGACGCGTTTTGCTTTATTTCCAGCGCTGTCTCCGCTCTCGAGCACCATCAGCGCGTCCGGAGATGCTACCGCGGTCTCGAATACCCACGCGCGAACGAGCGGTTTGTCCCTTTTGTATATGCAATATACATCCCGCGCCACGTTCCTTCTCGTAGTCGATATATCCGAACGATTTACGTATATATTATACTGTTATGGTGTATATGTATGTAAAAGGCGAGGGGAGGGGGGAGGGGAGGGGGGTTGGAAGGGGAAACGGAGGACGGAGAAGAAGAAGAAGAGCTTGTTGTATACGAGCAGCAAGATCGTTCGAGACAAGCCACAGGAAAAGGCTAAAGGACGAAGCCGACACGCGGATTAACTCGTGAAAGATCGTCTTTCTTGTATTACATATACAGACGCGGACACCCCTCCCGTACGTGTGTGCGACTCCGCGAATGTCAAAGGCTCCGAAACGCTCGCGCTTGGAATTACCGCGCTCCGTACCACCAATAATGCGAGAAACTCGCCTCTAACTTTTAACGATTATGTACAATCGGGGAAGGCAAGACGACGCGCTCGCACGCAAAAGCGACGAGTGAATCGGCAAGCCTCGATGTGACTGCATCTCGTTTTCTTTTTCGCGAGATACACATTTTTATACTTTTTAATTCCAAGGATAAATTGACTCGTTTCGCGATTCATTTCCATTCCAGGAGGGAAAGAATGAAAAATTGATATTTTTCATCGATTTTTTCCAGTTTTTATCGCGGTACGCTGGGATTGCTCGGATGTAATGAGACTTTTGCTTGTGCGCATAAAATTTCCAATCGAATTATATTGAAACTCATAAAATGTGTTTTTGCAACTTTGAAAAAATTATTAGCAAGAGTTTTAATATTTTTAAATAAATCAGCGACCTCTTTATAATTTTTTAAGCAAAGATAAATTAAACAATTACTCGAGATTTTTTTAAAAACCGTGAGAAAAATTGTAAATAAATCTCAATGAAATATTCAGTAAAAAAACATCATCCAAAAGTCGAAAAATGAAATTTTTAGGCTCATCGTCGTAACATATTTATAAGGACCCACGATTCTCGCGACGTACCGTAACACGGTCTCGTCGTTGTCAAACACGGGATACACGCATAGCCGAGAGATACGGTGATGTACACGCCAAGGCGAGAGACATCGATCAAAACGATTCGAGAGGAAAGAAAAAAAAAAGTCAAAGAAGGAGACGAATGATGCCACGATCGTCTTGTGAACGCGGCTATCTTCGCTGCCTTTGGAGCTCATATAGTCAGCGTGTATCTCTCTCGTTTTCACACACACAGACCGATCACGAGTCTCGCTAATTTTGAATAGGGCCTCGTTTGCGAACGGGAACGCGGTGAGGGGCTCGAGCGAGAGTCTTGGCACGAGGTCGTCTGCAGGGATCGATTATTGACGGTATACAAGTCGAGTTTCACTGTCCGCCTTCTCACACAATCGAAAGTTTTGCTTTTATCTTCTATCACTTTCTCTCTCTCTCTCTCTCGCTTATTTTTCTCTATAGAAACAGCGATCAGGCCAACCTCGTCAGACAATTTTTTCACGCTTTTTTCTCGAGATGATCCTCGCATAAATTTTAGTCTTTTCCCCATTTTCCTCAGAAGCGACCTGGATCGTAATGGGAAATCCGATATCCTTGATAACCTCTGCAATATTTTCACGAAAATCGGCGATCACTCAAAACGAACTTTCTTTTTTATATTCTTACATGCAAGATAGAATTTTCGCTCGAGTCACCTAAAATTCGAAACGGTAATCGGATTTTTGGCTCGTTTGTTCTAGACGATGATATTTTTGCGGGATTTCGACCTCTCTTCGTATCCCTCTCGGTCAATTTTTTTTCCACCGTCTCGAGGAGGTTCGGATATATTTTTACGATGCCGTACATTTATGTTTACACGTACACGGTGTCACGGGGGAGTGTGCGCCGAGGGCCCGCGAGACGAAAGTTTTGGCTCCGGTTCGCCTCGTTTTCGGTCTGTCGCTTCGGTCCTTCGAGCATTCCTTCTCGCACCTATCGGCCTCTCGCTCTTTTTCCCACTGGATCTCATCTCTCGCCTTCGCTCCGGCCACTACCGATCTCCGGGCTGTCAAGGGGTCAAATCGATTTTGGTCAGAAATGGAGATAAGGTTTATAGGTTTTTGGCTGGCCGGAGCCCACTTTCCCGTGTGCCGTGCGCTCGAAACGCTTTCATCGTAACTCCTCTCTCCGTACGGCTGTCTTCGAGAAAAAGATAGAGAAAACGATGCATCTCGAAGGACCTCGAGAGATCTTCGGACTCTCGAAAAAAGAAAGAAGAAATTCGCAAGAAACAAAAGAGCTCTCTGTGTTATACATGAGAATGAAAATCTTCGAGTTTTCCTTTCAGCCGGACTTCGAATTTTCTTTTTCACGAAAAAGATATCTCAAGATTTTCGCAGACTTGTTTCTCGACCCTGACGGATCAAAGGAAGAAAAAGCCGGGGAAGAATCGAAGCTCTGCTTTTCCGTCATTTGGCCAACTCCTTCGTTTCGGCTCCTTTTATTTTTACGTTCTTTCCCTTTTTTCTTCGTTCGAAAAGTCGAGGGAGCCCTTTGAAAAGGAAAAGAGCAGAGGGAACGCAGAGCTAGCCGGCGCATTTCACACGTGTCAATCGAGCCAAGATTTACCGTCGTTCTCCAGCTGTACGATTCCCTCTTTGGATTTTCCCTCTCCCTCGGAACGTCGAATTGCATACACGTGTACGGTACTCTCGGTATTCGTGTCGATGCATATACGAGCGGACTCGCCTCCTCTCGCTTCTTTCCTTCGTAAATCAATCGCGCGCCTCCGCCAATCCGGAGAGTGTGGCAACCTCTGGCGAGTCAGGGTCGGTCTCTCGAGTGTATTATATACATATATATGTATATATATGTATATATGTATGTACATACAAATGTATATATATGCAGATGCCTTTACGCTTACGTATTGTTCCGCGGCGGCGAAATCGATTGAAGCAGATCGAGTTGACCCTTCGGTCGCGTCCTCGGACCTCCGCAATCGATCTCGTTTTACCGCGCTCTTTATTTCACGTTTTTTATTTCTTATATCCTCGGAACTGCTTTTTCTTTTTCATCGACTCTACGTTCATTATCCGAGCGTCTGGCACAGTTTTTATTCATGCAAAATGCTATCGATGCCTCACGGCGGTTTCGCTTGTCAATCGAATTGAAAATTCATTTCTCGCCCTGCCTCGGAGGAATCGCGGGGCTTACCGACTCATTCACGAGTTCGCGAGCTCGTCTCGTTTGTGAGAGAATTTATCATTGTGTGAGTATGAATTTTGTGATGTAGATGAGAATTACGAATTTATCAATGTGCGCGCGTGTACGACTTTCGCCGATGAGCAACTATCTCGAGCGATATCGCCTCGAGCCTCGATGATTCGCATCCTCGGCCCGATGCATCGCGAGCACGCACTCTCGTCGCTACATCTCTCTCTCTCTCCTACCATCAGAAATAATGCCTGGAATCTTCGGTGAAAACGCTCCTATCATTTTCTGCGTACGCGGGTGTTGTCCGTATTAAAATCATCCCATTATTTATCGCTTTAGAAATAATTTATCGTGATCTTCGAAATTACAAAGTATCGCTATCATTACGTCAAATCTGAGCTGAATCTCGCACGTTGGTCTCATTTTCTGATACTCAATTTGATACCCCGGAGAGATTCAAACTCTCTCTAGAATTTTCCTCTCTCCCCTTTGTGTCCGGCTTTAAAAAGTTTTTCAACTTTTTCTCTTTCAGTTTTTCTTTTTCAATCTTTTTTTTGTTCCCTTCGTGAGAGAGGATCCGCTTTGTTCCCGACTCGCGAAGACACTCCAAAGCTGGATTCCGTTAGGAATTTCCGCAGCTACGTTCCCACAACGAGTATGAAAACATACAGAGAAAGAGAGACGAAATGAGCAAGAGAGCCGCAGTGTTTTGTCGTCTCCTCGTTGAGCTCGCTTCCAACGAGTGTATTTTCTATATCGATATACGTCCGAGTATGATATCGCTAACCCGAAGGCGGAAGTTTCTTCAACGTCTCTCCTCTCCGTGCGGAAGATCCCTCTCGGAGAAGAGAATGAAGCATAAAAGCCAGCAGCAATGTCCGTTCCTTACAATGTACGTATATTTTCTACGAGTATATCCGAGAATACAGAATAAACGATAAAAAGAGAATATAAAAAATGATGTAAAAATTCAAAATGAAAAAATTTTTTTACAGTAACGGGTTGTCCGTAACGTTAACCCGGGAAGGAAATTCCAGGGACGATGACGCGTCAAAATCAGCCTCCTTTTTTCGAATCGTCATCGATTCTCCCAGGCAGAAACTCCTCATAACGAGCCAATGTACGAAGAAATGTGCCGGCAGCGTTTTTATCGCTCTTTTTTTTCTCTGTTTCATCTTCTTTCTTTTTTTTTTTTAGTTTACACTCGAGGGAAGAAGTTCACTCGATGACCCGGAGCAGCCGGACAAACGCGCTCGATTTTTGTCGAAACCGCTCGAAGGTCTATCGCGCACGGGAATCGCCGAAGATAGATGAGGCCTTATAACGTTACAATGATTGGCACCTTGAACCGAGACTTGACCCGCCGTTTACGGACCGAAAAGGAAAAAAAATTCGTGAATGAAAAAAATTGTTTGTGTACGTTCCGACCTGTGAGTCACTTTTTTATTTTTATTTCCATTTTTCTATTAAATTTTTGTATTTCTTTTTTTCTTTTTTACCGATTCGAAGAACCTCGGAATTTCTTGTCCAACATATCGAGAATCGATTTTCAACCGATGTGTACCAGATACGTACCGATATCGTGAGAAGGATCATTAGGACAACAATGAGCACAGCGGGATGACATCGCCGGATTTTATTGTTCGAACGAGAACGAAACGAAGAAGAATGAAACTTGAGAACTCCCGAGAGTCTCTATCGGGATGAAAAAAAGAAAGATGAAATCGAGACAATGACGGATTTGTCCAATTTGGCGAATATAAATCTTAATACTTTTTTTTTGTCTCGATTTTATTATGACAATAGTTTTTTAGTTCATAGGCTGATTATATAAAAATTATATTACAATACAAAAGACGTGAGAAAAATCTGAATCACGTTAAAAACATTCGTACGTCACTTTCGATTCGACTAAAACGATCTGATGTGTTTTCTGTACGAAGAGACCGCCAGTTTTCAAACGATAAGCTCATGGACTTAACAGAGTCTATCGGGATGAAAAAAAAGATTTTATTATGACAATAGTTTTTTAGTTCATATCCTGATTATATAAAAATTTTATTACAATACAAAAGACGGGAGAAAAATCTGAAAAATCACGTTAAAATCATTCATAAGTCACTTTCGCTTCGACTAAAACGATCTGATACGTTTTCCAGTGCGAAGAGACCGCCAGTTTTCAAGCGATAAGCTCGTGGACTCAACAATTTCACGCGGAGATTTTTTTCTCTCTTCTCGCGATACGTGCGGCTCACTTGGCTATCGCGCGATTTAACGGAATTTAGATCACAGATTGCGAAAGCGATAGAGAAACGAGAGCAAGAGTCTTCGTAGAAAGTTCATCTTTGACCGAGAAAGCGAGCTCGAGATAGCCGGGGATATTTGACATTTTTTTATCATCACTTTTTTTCATCAACCTATCTTCATTTTCTTCCTTGGGCTTTTCGTGATTTTTTTTCTTCTTCTTCTCTTTTTTTAGGTGAAAGAGTGTCGCAACTAGGCGGATGCTAGCTCAACGTTTACGTAGATAGGAAAACTCGCTATCACGATGGCATAACACGGAAGCGCGTCTTAAACTCTTGACCGGTGCTTCGTCCAGTGTGTGCTGTCTCGCGGTGAGAGAAGACTGTTCTCTCTCTCTCTTTTTCCTTTTTTTTCACGTCCGTACACTCGCCTGGAGGTTTTATCTATTCATTCGAGGCTTTACAGAGTGTTAATGAAAAATACGACAAGTACCAGCTGGTTTGCGCAGGCTTCGAGCCTCGTTACGGAAAATCGAGAGAGAGAAAAAAAGAGGAAACGATAGAAAAAAAAAACGACGCAAGAAGCGCCAGCTATCGAGGGCGAGTGATTCAACGCTATTTTCTATTTTTGTAATTATAAGAAATAATAAAAAAAAAATCTCAAGGCGAAAATCGTCGAAATTTGCATACGAATAAATCACTCGATGCCTGTCAGAGGATAAAAATGCGAAAAGGGACTCGGGAACGAGTCGTTTTCTCGCCGAGTGTGCACACGCAGGGACACGTGGGTGTAATTAATTTATTAATCGTCGAATCGATCGCGGAGAGGATTATGTATTCACGGGGAATAAGAAAAAGAGAATCGTACGGAAATTATACGCGAATGGCAATATTACGAGGGTGAAAAATGATTATGCAATTAATTTTGAGCTAGAGATTTGTCCGACAGGGAGCGAGAGAGCGAGATGAATAAAAGGGAGAGAGATCGGGAGGGAGAGAGATGGGCGAAACCCTCGAGGCGGATGAACTCACGTTTTCACGGGTTAACGAGGCCGGCGTTCACGTCGATAATTAATAGCTAGATAAATCGACAGATAAAGCGCGTTCTTGTGCGAGCGATGCTGCGGGAGCTCTCGCGTTCACCGACCGCGGCTACGGGGAAATTAGCAGCGCCTTCGAGATCTCGCGAAATACAGTCACGACGTTTTGACTACTCGCCAGATACGTCGATCCAACTTTCCTTCAACTTCTACTTCCTCGCTGAGAACTCTGAAACTCGGTAAAAAATTTCATTCACGATCAATCTTTTTGATTTAGCAAAAAAACGAATATTTTTTATCTAAAAAAATAAAAAATATTTACAGGAATATCTTTCAAATTTAAATGAGTTTGAAAATGACAAGATTTGTGAAAAAAATTCGTTCCAGGCTCAATTTGAATCTGAAAAGGCATCCGCGCCCCGAAGGTAAAAACTCGAATAAGCAAATTGTAAAAAAATTAGTAAAATATTGCCTCGGCCAAGGGCGTGATTAAAAGGCGATTAAAAGCGACGTCCGAGATATTCGTGTGTGCCGCGTGCAATAAATAAAAATGGCTTTCCGATCGAATTTTCGTGGACGGGCATAAATATTTTTTCTCGTCGTAAAGATGGCTCACGGCTGTAAACACCTGTACGTTTAGTGGGTCGTTAGTGCAGTGTAAGCCGGAGCAGGTGTGACATCGTTCGTTCTCCCCTCCTCTCTCTCCGAAGTGCGCGTCTTCATCTCGCTTTCGTTATTCATTCCCGTGGGCTTTTCATCATCTCCTACGGAGACGGGAGAACGCTCGAGCCCGTTTACAAGAGTCAAACATTCGGGCCGAGGACCAAGAGAGAGGAAGAAGAAAAAAACCTGAAAAAAAAAAATTTCTACGCGCTTATCGGACAATGGAAGAACGGAGCGGCTTTTTTTCCTTTGATCACTTTTGACATTCGGCATTTTCATAATTTATTCAACTCTTTCCGTCCTCTCTTATTCTATATATAGAATCATCCTTCGTTAACAGCGCATTTTCAAGGCAAATACACACGTATTACGAATATTCAAGCCGTAAAAGAGCGCGTTAACGGTTGATTAGAAGGATCGTTTTTTTTTCATTTTTTTTTTCATTCAAGGTACCTGCAACGAGCGCTTTACTTTCGGTGTCCTTTGTCCCTGCTCTCTTTTCTCTTTCTCGTTTTTAATGTGTAAATACATATGTAGAGGGACGGGATCATCATCGCGATGAGACACGCTCTTTCAACGGGACAACCGTGTAATTCCAGGAAGCTCGGGTTCGCACGCTTAACCCACGAACTCGCCGTTATAAATTCTCGCACCGACTAATATACAATCGTTATATTGCTATTTCTATTATTTTTTTCGGTTTTTTTAAGTGCCAGTGAGCATAAAAACTATGCGAATAATTTGAATATTCTTTTGGGAGGATAAAAATAAGAATATAAAATTTTTTTGTAAATTTTTTAGAGTTGTATTCGTCGAAAAATCATTAAAGAATTTTGTATGAGGAAATTTATTACTTTTGAATTATTTTAGGGTAGTGAAAAAATAGTTTTTGTACCCTAAAATAATTCAAAATTAATAACTTTTTACATTCACAATTTTTTAATGATTTTTAATATTCACAATATTCTATAAAATAAACGAATTTTTTTTTATAATATTATATTTGGAAAAAAATTAAATTATTCAATTGATAATACGCAGTGCATTTTTTCTCCTAAATGAGAAACAAAAATGTCCCCAAATAGTGATATTTGATCGAGAGTTAAAGAACCTCGCCGGCCATAAATAACAAAATACAATCAATTCGAAGGATCGTGATTGCGCTATTAATTGAACGAAACATTTATTCTTTCGAATTCTCGATTCCGGCCGACTCATTCAATAATTGGATTAGCGCGAATCCCTCGGTGAAAAAAGATCCCGAGAGGAGCGAGAGAGTTGAAAGGAAAGAGAAAAAGAGTGAGAGTGAGAGCAAAAAGGAAAGAGGGAGGAAGAAAATCCTGGCGAAGGGCAATGGAACCTCCCCTCGGATCATAAATTATCACGCACTTCGATTCAATATATAGCCGCAAGAGAGCCGCCTCGCCGATCGTCCTTATTATTACTGCAAAAACGTACGCGCGCATACACTCGGCTCGGAGCTTCGCGCGCGCACACAGGCTCGCGCGAACTCGATTCGGATTCCTCGCGCTCGAGTAAACGCCGAGGAGGGAGAAAAGAATTGTTAGCACGATCGAATATCGAGATTTGCTTTCTCTCGTCGCTCTCTCGGAGCCGCGAAAATCGTGCGCGCGTTCCCTCAACCAGAGCTCGCGAGATTCGGCGATACTTTTTGAGAGAATATTTTTCGAGCTGAGAAGGAGCGAAAAGAATAAAAATACGAAAAATATAACCCGGCGCACGTTTCTTCGAGAAATAAGGAGCGAGAATCAAAAAATCTGGTTGTATTATACATTTTATTTTATTTTTTTTCTTGTAGGATTTTTTTTTTCACGTATACTTTTTTACATATTTTCTCTCACATATTTTTCTCTCGCTCACTTCACTCGCTTTTATCTTAATTTATTTACGACCCGAGTAAATAACTTTTAGTTCAACTAATTGACCGACATGGATCGCACGTGAGACGGCTCCGGTTGGGATTTTTACTCGCGGCAGTAAGTCGTTTTCCGTATCGTATTTTTTTCCTCGTAGTTGCGAATGTTTGTCCTCTCTCTCTCTCTCGCTCGCAGATATATTTGCATATTAATTTCGTGTAATGAAGGTGATTAGGCTAATGAGCGTTGAATTTGATATCTCGCGTAGGCCGTGGCAAAATACTGTAACGACTATCGAGAGAGGCCCGCGCGCTATTTTTTTTTCTCCTCTCTCTTTCCACTCTCACCAATATCATATCTCGATAAATCGTAATTGCGCGTCGACTTGTCGCGGTGCGAAAGAGCTCGCGAATATTATCGGCGATCGATCGATAAAACGAGTTTTCAATTTATGGTGATCGATTTACTCTCGCTCTTATTTTTTTTTTATTTTATTACTTTATCCTCTGATCCAAAGAAACTCAAAGTATTTCCTATACCACGGTGACACTTTCCTAGATTCTTTTTTATCGTAAAATACAATCCCATAAAGAGCTACGAAAAATATTTTCTTAAATTCCCGGATCGGAAAAATGCGCAATTAGTCATGGAAAAGTGTTGAAAAAGTAATAAACGATCAGCCGTCTTTAATTTATACGCAAGGCAAAGAGCAATAGAGGTATTTAATATCAAAAGCTTTCGCAATTTCCTTGCGCAAAGTTTCGATTCGTTTGTACGAATATATACGATATCGTGCGTATATATGAATTCACATAATTAGGAAATGAATACATGCCTCATTCACCATTATTACTCGTCCATACGGTGTTCAACGGCTTGTAGACATTTACATATATCTGAAATGCGCGAAGAGAGTACCGTACATGTGCTGAGGGGAAAAAGGAGTGATGAGATGAGAGAGAGAGAGAGAGAGAAAGGGGAATCAGAGGGGTGTATATTAGGAATATAAATCACGGAGGAGGCCGCCCGTAGGGCAAGCCATTCGTAGGGAAATTAGACACACGAGCTAGTTCGTACGTCGTCGCTGAATCTTCGATGGTGGTCGTTTATATCCTTGTGCCTTCCTCACGAATTGCTAATTTATGTAATTATGCAATCTCCTACCGGATACGCCGGATAAAAGTTTTCCCTGACTCTGATGCTCGAATGAAAAACGCATCCGCGCGTTATCGGGGAATAAAGGGATCGGATGGGATCCTTTTAATTGTCGCGAAAATATTTCTTCGGTAACGAAATCGACGTCGCGAAAAGTTGTAGCTGGAAAGAGGATTAAAAATGTTTTTTTGGTGACATTTATTTATTTTAGTAGAGTCAAATAATTCAGTTTTTAATTGACAGTGAGATATTTGTCATTTCTTTATTTTAGTAGAATCGAAAAATTATATTTTTAATAGACAGAAATATTTGTCATTTATTTAGTAGAGTCAAAAAATTCAATTTTTAATAGACAGAGAGAGATTTGTCGCTCGTGCATTATTGGTGAACTGAGTAAAAATATGTTCGTTCGATATTTCATTTTTAATAAACCAGCTTTAAAAGACAGTCTCAATAAAATTCAATTTTTCATGAAGAAAAATTGCTTGGAATTTATTTTAAGGCGAATTCCAATTTGAAAATCAAGATAATAAAAATGTCAATTTATGACAAAAAGTAAGAAATATGGAGACAAAAAATATGATCCCCAGATTGTATACTGATAAGATATTAAAATCCGTTTGAAATTTCAATTTATTTTTTAATAAAAGATCTTAAAACGAATAATACACTTTTAGTACTCTCAAAAAATTAAATTTTTCATGAAGAAATACGAGAATTTATTTTAAGATGGGAATTTTATATCGGAAATCAAAGTATTTAAATTTCAATGTGACAAGAAATGGGAAATGTATAGACACAGGTTTTAGTTGCCGGGACGGTGTATTGGTAAACCGAGGTTAAAATCCGTTCGAAAGTTCAACATGCACAATGCATCAAGGGAATTTTGCCCGGAGGACGTTTAACCGATTCGCATTGTACGGCGATGACGCTTCCTCCCCGTCTCTTCCTTTCCATGAAAATTTCTCATCCGTAACAGCCAAGCTATTCCAACAATGCTGCGAGGCTACCTGCCCGAGTATACGCGAACTTACAGCCCGAGAGTAGACGGGAATTGATCGAGTTTAGCAGGATAGCGCCTGGGGCGAATTTCGAGGGCAGAGCGTGTGTCTCACGCAATTATCGCGACATCGGGGCCTCGAAGAGACAGCAACGGGGAAAGTGACGCTTCTACGATATAACATAAACATGCCAAGATTTTTATTTTTAAAAAATATTCGCAAACACGTAAAACAAAAATTTTGAAAAATTGCAAATTTTTTCACAAGAATTTATCTGATTATAATAATAGTTATATAATAATTTATCTAATAATAATTATTATTAATTAATAATTATAATTTATTACGGAAAAAATCGAAGGCTGAATTTTTTGGGAAAATTCGAATTTTTGATAAAGAATTTCAAGACGAATTATATTTATTTTCCTTGTTTTCTTATGATTCATTCTGTATTTTCATTGACGCGAATCATCCCTGCGATATTTCAAGAGAACAAAAAAATTGGAGACTTCCAGCATTTTCTTTTTTCCTCCAGGATAAAAGTTGTCTGCTCAGCGGTTTTCGCGAATCGAGCACATATCACGCCGTTAACCTTTGGCATTGTTCGTCATCCGGAATAAAGCTTTTCTGGATATAGTCGTATGTCAGAAGGCTCATTTTTGCTGGTGACTGTTGCCGATTTTTCACGTACATACGCTTTTTTCGATATAGGAGAAAAAAAATGTAGGAAAAATCGGTGAGGGAGGGAAGAAGCGCGAGGAGGATTCGAGTATGGTATATGAGGCAAAAGTGGTGTGTAATGACGCGTTCTTCCTTTCACTTTAACGCGGAAGCCCGGGGGCGCGAGCGTCGCCTCCTAGCTGGGTGACAGCTCGAAAGAATCGAGACTCCCCTGTTCTCGTTTTTTTTTTTTTTTTTTTTTTTTTTTTTTTTTTTTTTTTTTTTTTTTTTTTTCTATTTTACTCCCAGGAAGCGAAAACGAGGGGCAATGAAGTTAAGAATACGAAGCGTAGCTGTCATAAGTCATACGACGAAAAAAATTAAATTGTGTATACCGAGTAAATCACACGAAAAAATATTCATTTTTTCGTATTTTTTGAGTGATCGTAAAAAAATGCAAAATACAAATAATTTTGGCTCGATCAATATTTCGACCGAATTCCACTTCAGACTTTATGGAAAAGTCGATACTCCGGGCGATAAAAAATGAAACGTCAAACATTTTGTCAGGAGTTCCACTTTTATCGGGCAAAGTTCAAACCCGAGGAACGGAATATCGAGTCTCGAAGTTTCGCGAAATCCTTGTTCGGCGTCTTGTTTTCTCGCGAGCACTCGTACACTCCGACAATTTATACTCGGAGAGGAGAATTTCGCTCTCGTTTCTCGGGCGCGCCGTAACTTTCATTAAAAAGCTATCGGACCCGATAAATATTTAACCCGGGGTAATGCTCGTGGCGAGAGAGAGATCGAACCAGGAAAGTTCGACAAGAGAGAGACTCGCAACATTGTTAGACAGTCCCCGAACACTTTATTTGCTATTTTTTATTTTATTTCTTCACATTTTTCTTCAACACTCTGAAACATTGAAGCGAGCGCGGAAAGGCGAGGAACGGGGGTCGATCGGAATTGATCTACAAGCTCGTTGTCAACGCCCACGAGAACGACGAGGAATCGAGCAGAACCGCGAAACGAGCCTCGAAGACAAGAAGTAGGCTATGATCTCCGTTTTGTCATCGAGCGACTTCATTAACTCGCGCTGCGTACGGTACAACGAGCGTACCTGGTAACAAAGTTTCACCATTTTCCAGATCGATCTCCTGATTTATGCTCTCCACCCGGAAGAAGAAAAAAAACGATCTCTCGTTGCCGTCAGGAGGAACGAGGTACAATTTCGCGCTCTTTCATACCTTATATGTCTATTAGAACTTATATATATATATATAATATATACTTGTATACATATTTATGTATATAGACAAAAGTAAAAATACATAATAAAGCTTGGACGATACATAACGAGAAGAACCGGCGGGGCACGGAGAGCGCGATAGCGATCCGGAGGAGAGCCTTGAAATTATTCCCGTAGCTTATATCTCATCGTGGCAATTAGTCGAGCGGGAAAGACGCCCACGGCTTCCGCGCGCTGTGTCGGACAATTAATAGATACTATACTACGTATACACGTGAGTGTACCTATCAAAAGGTAAGGGATTGAAAGAGCAAGGAGAAAAGAAAAATTCTTTAAAAATATATAAAATGAAAAAAAAATGAGAGGGGGGAAAAAGGACTCTGAGGTATATACAAAAGCTCTCTGCGATACGGCGTGTCTTCTCGTAGCGCACGCGATCCGATGTACAGCGAGATCTGCAAGACAGTTCGAAGATCGTGCTCCGTTGAGGGATCTCGAGGAAGCGACTCCAGGGTGGGGAAAAGTTGGAGAAAAAATGAAAAATGAAAATAAATGAAAAGTTGGAGAGAGACGGGGTATAAGGGAGAGAGGAAAAAAGTGAGCTTTGTGCAAAGAGCCTTCCATACTCTTCGTACATTTGTACGTACTCGACGTGCACAATGTGCTTGAGCGTGTAGATCTCTCTCTCGTAGCGGCGAATAATATGAGGATCGCCGATGAGGAATGGGCCTCTTTCCATCGTACCCGGGGGAACGAATCGCCGGGAAATCGAGCGTGTGTGCGATACACTCGCACGTCCGGAGGATATCGAGGCATTGAAGAATGGCCTCAACTGAATATTCCGAGACTAGACTATGCTCGTATTTATATAAATGTAAATGCATGAGTATTCGTTGGTACGAGTGCAAGTGTTTGTGAACGATGATACGTCGGTTTGTAAATATATAAGTAATTAGAAATATAAATACGAGTCGAATGAGTTTGTTATATAAATAATAAATATTTTTAATTAGCTGATTGATTTTGGGGAAAAAATTAGAATGTCAATTTTTTAGGAATTTTAGAAAATACAAAATTTTTATTATGAATGGAAGCAAAAAATAAAACTGCAATTACATTAAAATTAAAAAAATCGAATAAATTTAAATTGCATTAAAATTAACAAATTTGACAATTAAAAAATTGATGTATGACTTTTCTGAGTGTGAATTTTTTCTTCGTGCCCAGTTGAGTTTCGAGAGTCCAGCAATCAGAGTTTTTGAGTCCGACTCAAAATGCAATACTGCACTCTTTATCGTACACTCGAGATAGAGAGCGACAAAAGGTAAAATTTTTCGCATTCACTCAGCCTCCTCTCACGTTACATCGTTTTTTTCTGCCACTCTCCTTTTTTCCTCTCTCTCCCTCTCTTATTTTTTCTTTTTCAATCACACTCGGCACTCTTCATTGAGGAAAAAAAGTGAAGAAACGACGAAAAAGGAGTCCAGGAGCGAGAGAGAGAGACGAAATATAGAGAGCGAAAACCGGGAATGGAACAAAAAGCTTGTGAGTGCATGGCAATAGCTCGGGTGGAGCGAAGAAAAAACAGAAGAGAGATTCCGGGGCGTCGAGCCTCGCTCTCCGACGAATGGCACAAGAAGCGTGAAGTGTTGTTGCGCGGACGTATGTTCGCCGATACATTCGCACGCGTAGAGAGAGAGAATGAGCAGAAAAAAAAAATTTGCAAAAAAAAAGAAAAGGAGAGAGAGACACGGGTCATTCGAGTTTTTCGCTCGCGCGCGGGCGAGAGTGATCCATTGTCGTATAGGACAATGGTAAATGCGTCCACATGTATATTTACATGTTTATGTGTATAAATACACATACTGGTAGTCAGAAACGCGCCGGAGACTTATTTCCCTCTCTATTTTCCTACCTCAATGGCCCCTGGGGCCGTAACATGCGGAGGTGTTATGTTGTGCGTTCGCTCTTATTCCGATCTTCTGGGATTTAAGGGAAGAATTGTGCAGGGAACGAAGAAACGGGAACGTGATAGGTAATTGGAAAAAATTGAAGCATTTCGATTCTATTTTATTTTTATATTAAATATTCAATTTTAATAATGTTTAAAAAAATTAATGAATTTTTTAAGTCCCAGAAGATAAATTCAAAATAAAAAAAATGACGTTTTCACAAGAAAAAAAAATTAATTGAAGTATTTTTTGCGAGAGATTGAACTCGATTCTTAATGACGTTCCTGATTCTTAATTATTATTGACGTCGATTAGATCAGAATTTTTTTCACACCCAATAAAATCCTTCTCCGAAGTGTCAAGGAAATTCTAAATATTCATTTTTTATCGAGGAAAAATTAACGATAGGCCGAACCGTCTGACGATTCGACTCGGATTTTTTTATAATACACACGCCGTACGTAGATTTTTTCAATTCTTTTTTATTACGTAAACGCTGTACCTCATCTGTCAAACAACTGATCCGGGGAACGGCATCTCGATCCGGCGTGACACGTACAGACATAACTTGTCCCATTAGCCGAGCGCCCACGAAATATCTTTATTTCATTCTAATGAATATGGCCCAAGGCACACGGAGGAGAAACGAAAAAAAAAATCGTACAGGTATGACCACCGGTTCTTCACTTCGGATCCGACTAGTTTTACGAGTCCTTGAAACAGTTTTTTAATATTGCGCCAGGGTTAATTTTATTCACGTATACCTCCCCGATATATTTTCGACGTCTCAGGTGTCCTAGAAACCTCTCTACATTTTTTTCACATTCCCTCTGACGACTCTTACATCGAGAAAAAAAATCAAGAGAGGAAAAATAAATTGTCCCAAAAAAAAAGAAAATAATAACCTCAGCAATTTTTGTCTCCAAAGTCACATCAATTTTGCGAACACGCGCATCAATGTTCTCTCGACTTTCGAGCATTAGTCTCGGTGCGTTTATTTATGCGATTATCTTTCCATTACGTGAGAGTCGGCGCTTGTTTATCCCTCGAATGGATAAATTTTTCTCGTCGAGGCTTTTATCATGAAAGAGGCGGAAGCGAACGGCTCTGCTTTTTCTCGTAGAAATGGCTATATTACCCGATATTCTACATACAGTGCATATATGTGTATGCATTTATGTAGAAGTATATTCGTATATATGTACGATAAAAGGAAAAGACAAGAACGAGAGATATCGAGCGGGTTTCACGGCGTAGAAAGCGCCCGATATATCCCCAATGGAAGTTTATTTACCGGAGCGTTCTTTGAGGTTTGGCGCTTTTACTCTCGTTCGCCAACACCTCCGTCGGAGCGTATAAACCCGAGATATTGACCAGTCACGCTTTATGATTCCGTTTTCCTTTTTTTTACCTGCGATCGCCTCCGGAAAATTATCCAGGAATTAATCGGACATGAAAAAATCAGAGCGACGAAAAAATTGGAGACAAAAAATTAAAATCTTTTTCATAATTTTCATAATATTCTCTGGAATATTATTTGTGAATTTATCGATTTCTGAAAAAATTGAAAAAATAAAATTATTTTTATAATCGAAAAATGTTTTTGTTTTTTTTTAATGACACGACTGGGATTGCGTGCTCGCAGCAAACGTCTCGCAGACTCTCCGGCTGGTTAGTCCGGTACGTTTTGCCTCCCTTTTTCCCTTCCTCCATCCCAGAGCCACCGTCTGACCTCAAAGGTTCCCCTCTTATTTCCTTCTGGACCTCATCGTTCCTTTTTTTTCGTCTCCTCTCAACGTTTCTCCGATCTTCTCGCAAGAGTTCTCCTCGCAAACACGAGAAACGACGGTCTCGCCTTATTCCTCGCCCTCTATCTTTATATACGCTTCTAAATGCCCCGGGACAGAATGAGAACTAGAAAGAGAAAGACGGAGAGAGTTCACGACTTCCATCGACACTGAAACCCGTTGTAAAACCTCCGGCTCGAGGTTAAACTTTCGCGAGTCTGGTGCGAAAAAAATGTCTCGCATCCTCGCGTGTGGAAACGAAATTTCGTTAATTGGTGATCGAGTTTTTTTGGATTTTTTTTTTTGGAAAAAAATGTTTCTCTCTCGCATATTGGGTCGAACTTCTGGCAAAAATTGGCGATTTAAGGGCGAGAATTATATTCCTTTTTATTTTTTTCATTCTTATTTTTTTCCATTCACGAAATTTAATCGTTGGTCATCTCGAGTTACCTGCGCATATGTTTCTTTTTCTTCGCGTTCGACTGAGGTTTCATTCCAATGGAATGCGTCGAACCCTAGCCGAGTTCTGGCGAAAGAAGCGATTACCCCGAGATGCCGCTCCGCGACGTCGAAACTTCGTCGTAAATTAATGGCACGGTCTCAAAAGCGCGTGCCACGGCAACAGTATCTTTCGCTATAATACGCTCTCGAGAACCACTTGATTTTTTTTCTTCCCTCGTCCACTTCTCTCGCGTTCTCCTTTTCCCGACCGACATTTTTTACGAATTTTTTTAACCTCCTACATTTTTGAATTTTTATTATAACATTTTAGATTCATCAAGTACATTGCAAAAAGTTTGCGTTGATTTTGCGATGAGAGTGAAATTAATTTTGTAGTTGCAAAAATAAAATTATTGTATTTTGTGTAGAAAAGATTTCTTTAGCAGATAAAAAAAAATTGAATAATTCGTAAAAAAATGTTTTGATAATGTTTATCATTGTTTTCAATTTATTGAACGTGAGTGGAAAGTAATGAAATTCAGATAAAAATAAACAAGATTATCTATTCTTTTTTGCTACCTGACTTAGGCTCGCTGATAAGCATTAGCGCTGAGTGGAACGTTGCAACGTAAGAAATTTATCACGTGCGCTTGACTTCTCCCCTTTTTTCCAAACAGGTCTACAACTTCCACTCTAAAAATTATTTCATTAATGAAATTCATTATCTAGAACAAAAATACGTGAAATAACATATTTTTTCAATCGTGTTTACGTCTCTCGATATTCATAATCAATAAAAACTGAAAAGACGTCGGAGCACAAAAGAGATTTAAAAAATGTTTGAATCATTTTTTTTTACAACTTCCACTCTAAAAATTATTTCATTAATGAAATTCATTATCCAGAACAAAAATACGTAAAGTGACATATTTTTTCCATTCGTGTTTACGTCTCTCGATATTCATAATCAATAAAAACTGAAAATACGTCGGAGCACAAAAGAGTTTTAAAAAATGTTTAAATCATTTTTTTTTCGGCGTGTGGGCCCAGGGACAACGACGACGGAGAGGAAAAGTCCGGGATGCAGCGGGATAGGACGCGAAGTACGAGAACGTCGCGAGTGTCGCTTTCCAGGAGAATACAACGAGTAACAGTTTTCTGAGCGAGGGGTCCCCGTGGGTACACGTTTCATACGTACGTCGTACAACTGTCCTCGGTGGGCACACACAGACGCGAAATAAATACAGAGAGGAAATAAACGCGGAGAAAAAATTTTTTCTCGTGATACAGTAATAGGGTAAGGAGGCGAGTCCGGAGAGCGGACAAGTACAAAGTGCACAGATGTCGCGACGATAAATAAACGAATATTATTCCTTCGTCTTGTGAATAATCGTTATCGAACGTTGCCTGATCGAACTCTACAAGAATAACAGAGGAAGGAGAAAGAATAAACAAAATAAGAGTACGAAATAAAAATAAAATGGACAAAAAGGATGAATAATAAAATGAAAAATAAATTCAAAAAAAAAACGCGAATGGTAAGAAAGGATATAAAGAATGAATATATCGAAAAAGTCTCCCCGGAATCCCTCTATGAACGCATACGCACGGAATTCATGCAACTGTGCCCCATTCGTTCGCTTATAAAACGATGAACGTTCGAGCGAACCGAGAGAAAGAGAGAGAGAGCGAAACACAGCGTGGTGCGCGCACAGTCCGCGAGAGCTACACGATTCTTAAGGATGCGATATGAGAATCGCATTATTATGGATGCTCCGACGTTCGAACATGTGGATAAACGTATTTAACGTATTTTAATGTTTATACTCTCGTGATTGCTCGCGTTGTTTCCTTTTATCTTTGAGTTTTATCGACGGATTGAAAATATCGGATCTGACATTTTTTTCGCTTTTATACTGAAAGGGATTTTTTAATATTCATGCTTTTATTTATTTTTTAAAGGAAATCATTTTTAACTGTCTTAGATTTTTTTTGAGGAATAAAAAATTTTTTTAATGAAATTTGTATCGAAATTCGATGAAATTTTTATACTCGTTTCGAGAACATTTTTTTTATCCAATTTCTTCGAATTCACAAAAATTAGATTGCTGATTCAAGAAACGACGAAATCTTTTTATCGGAAGGATTTTTCTGCCTCGTCAGATTTTTGCATTCGCTTCGCCGAGGAATATAAAAATTTCCTCATGACTCAACTCGTGAGAAGAAAATCGCTGGTCCACAGTCACGAGCAGTCGCTAAAAACTCTCCAAGGCGATCGTCACTTACCTGAAACAGAAAAAAGGACAAAAAAACGTGAGATAAAATTTCGAAGTCTCTCGCGAGAGGTTGATGAAAAAAAAATGACGCCTCGAGATTATTTTATCGTTAAAATTTGTCAATTCGTGATCGAATCAAGTGTGTAGCGAAAAAAATAATCGAGGACAGAGAGAGAGCGAGAAAAAAAAGAGAGAGCGTAGAAAAAATCGAACGCGGGGAGACGCGTTTAAGATTCCATCATGGTAATTCGCTAAATCAATTCATAAATTCTCGAGCAATCTTCGGGGATAAATAAATTAAGCCGAGCGACGATAAGTCCGCGGAATATACACGTACACGCTTATTCGCATAACGTGTAGTAAGTAATATACACAATCTTCCCGTCACCAGAGGTACGAAACGATAACAAGTGAGAGACTGAGAAAACGAGGGAGAAAACAGGGAAAAAAGAAGAAAAAAGATGACCAAAAAAAATGAAAATCAAACAAAAAAAAAATCCAGGAAAAAAACGCACCGGGTCGTACGCTCGATCCACAAACACGCGAGTGCGCTCGTGTACATTCGTAACGCACACTCATCTCGACCTTAAAGACGGTAAGAGAAAAAAAGTGTTGCTGAAACTGGAAAACGAGTTCTCCCTCTCTCTCTCTCTCCCTCGCGAGAAGCCCGCGGAATCTTTCGCGTGTGCGTCTGGCAACATAAAGTTCCTTCTGGCTTTATCTCCTGGCAAGGTCGCTCGCTCGCGCACGCGCATCCAAGTAGGCAAAGAAATAACGAATCGGACGCTCTTTTTGTCCAGGCGAATTCGACAAAAAAATTTATTTTTATTTCCATTTTTTTAAAAATATATCTATGAAATAAGAATAAAAGAGCTTACCTATATTTTGAGAATATTTTTCAGAAATTTTATTTTTGAGAATATCTTTCAAACTTTTTGGCATTCTCCGCGAGCTCCGGAGTGCGGATTTGGCTCTAGAATGCTCCGCTAAGGGGCGAGAGGAAAAAATGCAGAGGACGACGTGTGAGGTTTTTCACGCGTCTCACCTGAAACTCGTACTGTCCTTTTTTGTTTGTATATACATATACATATATATAATATATATACATGCATATATTCGCATATATACTCTTGACTTTTGCTCTCGCTCTCTTTCTAGAGGGTTTAAGTGGGTGTTCAGGAGATAAGCGACCGACCGGCATAACAGCTCGATAAACTCGCGTGTTTATTGGATCGCAGCTCTCTCGCGCTAGAGAGCGACTCGAATAGGCCTCTGCGAGCTCGTACGGACGAGCAAGCGTGTTCGCGCTTGTGCGGGTAACGCGCGATCCTTCTTTTTCCAAAGGAAATACTCAAAAGACGCTTCCAGAGAATCCTCGGAGGAAAAAAGGTCCTCAGCGGATTTACTCATTTCTATGTATACTGAGCTCATTCCTATGTATATTCTGGTTCGCTCTTTTTGTACTCGGTTATGGTCTTCTAAAGTTTTTATATGTGAAAGGTCAACTTGAAGAAATTCTTGGATAAATCGTTATCAATGGTTGATATTTGGAGCAAAATAAAAGTGTCGGGTCGTAATGAAGAATGAAGCAGAATTTTCGTTAATTTTTTATGGATGTGCTGAAGATAACTCGAAACGGTGGTAGAAATCTGAAAATTTGATCAGTCACTGATAATAGAACTCTGGTGCTTGCAAATTTCAATTCAATTCACTGAATCGTTTAAAAGTTATAATAAATTGAATATTACAATTTTGTCTAAAATAATTTTTATTTTTTAATTGTTTAAACGGCAAATAACATGAAAATTGTTGATAAAATTTTAGAAACATATTCAGTATTATTTTAAATATCACTATAAAAAATTTTAATTTTCTAACAGAAAAATAAATACTAAATTTTAACAATTCAGTATGGAAAAGTCACTTTTGTACCTCCAGTTCATTCTTAATTATTTTAGTTAATAAAATTCGTCCAAAAATCGCATTACGTCCTCAAAATAAAAACAATTTCCGCAAAAGATCGAAAAATTGATTTTTCAGGTGAGAAATCCTCTGGAGATGAGAAAAATGTATGAAAAGCGTGTATTTCCTGTCAGATAATCCGTAGTCTCGTATATCATTGGACGTCTCGTGATAAACGGTAAGAAAATGAGAGAAAGGGACGCTCTCGGTTTTCGCGCGGTCGGGAGACACAGGAGAAGATGAACGATCGAAAAGAGCGAAGTCTCATTCAGACAAGAAGTGGGAAGTGAACAAGTGACGGCGAGAGAGAGAGAGAGAACGAGGAGAGAGAAAATGTGTACAGAAAGGAAAAACGGCATCGAGGGACGACGACGCATGAACAACACGTTAAGAATTGCACGCTGTGTAAATACATATTTTATCTATATGTATATACATTTAGCTCGAACACGAAGTAGGTGTATCCGGACGTAACGGAGCCCAATGGACTCGGGAACGCACATAGTAGAGCTTTGATTGAATTTGCTACGGCGAGAAAAGGAGAAAGAGAGAGAGAGAGAGAAAGAGAAAACGATATTGCCTCAAGTCTATACGGCAAACGCCTACGCTCTTTGAGTTCACGACGCGTGTATTTTAACATTCAGAGTTCTCGATGCGTCTTTCTGCCAAGAGGGTCAATATGCGAGTCCATACACTGGGATATTCGAATCGCGCGAACTTCAACCGAGCCCTCGGGCTTATCTTTGCCTATCCGCGCTATTTCCCATCTTCTATTTTTCAACATTTTTCTAACCTGTCCACCGGTGTAACTGTACCAGAGAATGAACATTTTGAAACGAGAATATCGAGTTTGCATTTTTCGTAGCTTTTTCAATTTCGTCGATAAAAATTTTATTCAAAATTAAAAAAAAGAAATTTTCACAAAAAATCGTCTCATTCATTTTTTTTCATGAGTTTTGAAGGTTTTATTTACTTTTTTTTCATGAATTTTATTTTGAGGGTTTGGCAAAGATATGGAGAAATTCCCCTGGGTGCAAAACCGCGCCCATAAAAAAAACGAGAGAGATAAATAAAAAATTTTGTTGGCGTCATCGTTGGAATAACGTTGAGGGTAGGAAGAGGGAGCAAAGTGGCATTGGCCCCGGCGAGAAATGATTCGGTGTGTCTCGCGTGGGGCCCGGATCAATGCCTGGCGTATACACGTAGAGGAGAGTTTATACGTACGTGGAGTACATCAAGATAGAGAATCGCAGGTAGCGCGTGTGCCCGCGCAGTAGCGAGAACGGCTACCGAGAGGCTCGACCGAGAGCTCTTCGGGACGAGACTTGATTAATCTCCCGCTGACCGTCCGGAGAGCTCATAACCGACGTACCAGAACGATGATGCACCGGCGAGAATTAACTTCGCTCGCTTTGTGAAAAGAAAATTGTGAACATTTCATATCCTTCTCTCTTTTTCTCTCCCTCTGCTCCTTTTTTCTTCATACGGAGCTTTTTTTTTCACCGAACAAAGTCCAGACGTGATTCTCGATTCTCTCATTTCTTCCTATTGACTTTGACCACTGGCAATCATTTTTTTTCCAACGCTCTTTCGAAAACTCGCCGACAGCGTGCCGAATCGCTCGAATTGCTCTTTGAGAATTTCTCAATTTTTAAAACTTTGAATTACTCGAATCGCGAAAATTCGATTTTTCAATTTGAATTTTGAGTTTCGTTTGAAGAAAAATTGTGAGAATTCCTCGAGTATCCGAAAAACTTTTTCTATTTTTATTAATCATTGATTTACGACTGGTCTGCGTTTACGCGCCGGTTCACGAAATTTTTATCACAAATTGATCCCGGGACCGCTTTTATCTTTCGGGAGGAGGAGGAGCGGAAAAAGAAAGCGGCGCGAAAGATACGGCGAGAGGTACAAGGGAAGAATCGTTCGGAGGAGAGAGCGAAGGGTTATACCGGCGATGAGAAATATCTCGAGCCTGGTAGATAGCGGCCAGAGGAGAAAAAAAAGAGAAGGACAGAGAGAGAAAAGGGGTATACAGAGAGGATGAGAGAGGCGGAAGAAAAAAAAATAAAAAGCGAGAGAGAGAATCGGTAAGAGAGATAAAATGTGGAATGAGAGAGCGGGCAGTTCGTTCTCGAACGTCGACGGATTAGAAGAGGTCCTGGTACCCGAAGTGCTCGTAAATTCTTATCGTCACTCGTTTTCAACCCGATGGCTCTCCGAGCGAATGACGTTTTCACCGCTGGGGCCTCGCGGCGCTCTGTGTGAGCAACTTTGTGCCGGAGCGAGAGAGAGAACATAGAGAAATGGACATAGAGGAGAGAGGAAACAAAAAAAATGGAAAATAAATAAAAAAAATGATGTTAAAGCGCGAGCAAGAAGAAACCGAGCCTAGTGTCTCGTTATACGAGTCTCACGTATTGTTATCTTTACTTCTCTCCGTTGCTTCTCTCCTAGGTATGCGGGACGTTCCTCTCGTACGATCCTTGCTCTTTCCTTTACCTCCTCCCCGATTTCCCCTCTCACGACAACGAATGGTCCAATCCTTTCAACGGAGGGGCAAGATTAAAGCACGTTCGGACACCTTCACCGAGATATCGAGAGATTATTCGCCTCATGAGTAATATATGGTGTACTATAAGTCTTCGATACGGATGAACCATGGTGGTCTCGCACATCCTGAAACCCCCTTCAAGTTCTCCTCTAAAACTTGGGAGTGAGCTTCTTCATTTCAATCTCATTGTTAATTTATCGCTGGGTGATTAATGTCTTTACTTAAACTCATTATTCTTTTGGAGGAATTTTTATAGCTGTTTGGGAATTTTTTGGAAAATGTTTCGAATTGAATGGAGTAACGAACTTTTTTTTTATTTCGAAAGTTTTATAACTGAATAATTATTCAATTTTCAATTGTTCAATCAAATTATAATTTAATGATAATTTTTTTAGATATTATATTTTTATAGTTAATTTAATGCTATAAAATATCGAGTTTTGCAATGATTTCAATGTTCGATAATTGAATGCGATAATGAATTATTTTTTGAACTATTTTTGTTTTGATCCCAGTGTATTAAGTTTTGCAATAATTTCGAGAGTTTATTAGCTCGTGTTGTATCATTATCGAGAGCTTGACCAGGACACGCGCAAATGCGATTTGTTTTCCCTGATCGGGCGAGTCCGGCAGCTTTCTACCGATTAATATGCGGTCCAGCAAGTTGCCCGATCTAAACAGTGCGAGCGAGTTCGCGTCCATGAAAGGCCTCGCGGCGACACGATCAAAATCGCAGTCGCTATCGATTTGAAAGAAACACAGAGAAATAAAAAGAAACGAACTCAGAATGCGTGTCTGGCGTCTTCGCGAAATGAATTTCCTCGAGTCAAAAAAGAATTGAATTAGAAAAGAAAATTTCTTCTCTGTAGAAATTAATATTAAATAATAGACGTTGATACGGACCGACGTCTCCCGCGAGCTCGTGCACACATCGCTGATAGGGATAATTGCTTTGACAGACGCGATTTCTCGATAAGTCTCGTGCTCAGGCTTATCACTATCTTGATTTGTGTCTGCTCGCCCCCGTTCCTGTATTTTCTTCGCGAATACAACCTCACGGGCATATTCTCGCTCTCTAATAATTATTTTTGTTATCCGGCAAATTTTTTTTTTTCTATCGAGTGTCTCGCGCGAGCACGGAATTATAATTAATCTCATCGGTCGTAGATCTCGCGACATGACAGCGTTTTGTGTTTTGATCCTTCCGTCTAAAATTTCGCTATCGACATTCTCCCAGAAGTCAAACTCAGTTTTTGTCAAATTATTTTACAATTGAATTATTCGGCCTTCAATTTATTAATTAAATAATTGTTATTAGATTTTTTTATTGGAAGTAATTTTGGTTTTTTATTATTGTCGTTTATAATTGAGTTATTTATTAATTTTCTCAATTTTTCAATTTGATAGTTTTTCTCGAATTTCTTTGAAAACATTTCACTCAAGTATCCGAAGAGTTCAGAAACGCGGGTCATGTTTCTTCCTTCCTTTTTTTTCTCCGTCCAAGAGCCGCAGATTACAATGATCCAGGAATCGAGCAGACGTCGGTCACGTTCTCGTCGTCCCCGTGGAATCCGCACGATGAAAAAAAATCCCCAGCTCCGGAGGAGAGTCTTGAATGATAGGTCGTGTACTTTCCGTACCACCTACACGGGATCGGACACGTGAGAGACTCGTTGATTCTAACTTTTACCCAACGTATCGGATCGAACGTCACCATTCTCTGAGACGGGCGGTGGCGGAAAAATCGAGCTTGCACGATCCAGATCGCGGCTAACGGAACGCCAAGATTTCTCGTCCTGTTTTATCCGCCGTTTGCGAATCAGCTGTGCCTCGAGTTTTATCTTTGTGTATTCGTTTCGTCTCGCGGTGTTCGATTTCCTCGATACTGACCACTCGCACACACGACTTTTTTCAAGTCTATACTTCGATTTTTGTTTTTTCTTCGTTTTTCTTATTTTTCCTCTTTCCTTTCTTTTTCATCTCGTTTTCTGTCGTTTTCTCCTGCTCTCGTAGTTTTCTCTCGATTTCTCTCCCCGTTTTCTTTTCTCTTATCGTTTTTCTCTCCTCATCTTTTTCTCTCGTTTATACTTCCTTTCGTCTTTTTCACCTGCCCCGGAGCACACAATCTCAGCTCCATTCCGATTCTAACTGTACGGGAGAGGATTTACAGCGATCCGTATGTGTATTCGTATTCCTGGTATTCCAATCAATAAGAGCAGCGCGAGAACGAGGAAGAGACGCGGAAGGAGATAGCGAGGAAAGGGAGAAGGAGAGAGCATGGACGTGGTCAATGTGCGGTGGCCGACCGCAGAACGGTAGCTCATTCACACGCTCTCTCCGCGAGAAGTGACTCCCTCTCTATACTCGCTAAAACCACGAGAAAGAATCTACCGAGAAAACTCCCATTCTCTTATTATTATAAATGTTCTTGTCGCAAAAAAAATTTTTGTGACAAAAATGTCGAATAAATTTACTTTTAATCGAACAAATTTGGATACTTTTCATTTTCAAAATAAATTTTCAGTCAATTTGTATCGACGTTAAATTATTCACTCTAATTTACATGAAGAAATTTCTGTACAAATTTTTCTTGCTTAAATATTTTATAAATATTATTTTAATATTTTTTTCACGGTTAAAATTTTTTAAAAATATTTTTGTGCGATAAAAATGTGAACATTGCACAAATTTATTTTGAATCGAACAAATTTTGACAATACTTTTCATTTTCAAAATAAATTTCAGAGAACAATTTGTATCGACATTAAATTTTTCACTCAAATTTACATGAAGAAATTTCTGTATACATTTTTCTTGCTTAAATATTTTTATATATTATTTGAATATTTTTTTCACGGTAAAAAAAGTCAGCCAATCGTTCCGCTGAAACGACAATCATCCAGGTCGTCAATCAAAGTCGACACAGTAGTGAAAAAGAGAAAAAAAAATCAGGAAACTGTTAACTTTTTGGAGTTCTCTCGCTCGGAGCCTAATGTTACAAACACACGGGGCTTGTTAAGTCAACGCGTGTACATGCGCCGAGTATAATCGATTAAAATTCGCGGAGGGATTAACAAGCACCGTTTTTCGAGAGAATTATGGGGTGGCCACACCGCGTGCCACGGTATGTGATGTTTTTTGAGTAATCGATTCCGCCTTGCATTAATATACGTATAGAGGACGTTCCGCGTGCCTTCACGTGTATATTACGGAGGGAAAATACGGAGCGAGAGGATAGTGGAGAGAGAAAGAGAACGAGAGAGAGGGAGAGAGGAAGAAAAAAGATCATGATAGAAAGAGAGAGAAAGGGGTGGAGGGAGATCGTTTTGAGCGCCACGAGACTCCACCCCGTTTCGTATGACGTTTGAAAAAGGCGCACGGATCATCTCCTCAGTTTCTTTCCCTCCTTTCCTCCACTCCGGGGCTTTAATTAAGAAACGATCCTCCGAGAGCCGACTGCAGATTTCGTTCTTGTTTCGCCTCTCCCCTCTCGCTCTGCTCCGCGCCTTTTCACAATCCTGAATGGAAAAAAAATAAAATTACCGGGAGAAAAAAATTTCGATCTCTGAAAAATTTTCTTGGGAGGACGACTGACGATGATCGATGCGTTCTGTTTTTTTTTTATTTTGGATGTATTTTTTTTGTTTATTGCATTTTTATATGATTTGCTGACAAATTTTGAAAATTATTGGTTTTGATTTTTTTAATTGCGAAGATTTGAAATTATTTTTAGTTTTTGTGTTTATATTTTTTTTTGCAAGGGAGTAAATCACTCTGAAGATTTTATTATGGAATTCTAGCCTCTTGAGATAGAAGAGGGAGAGAGAGAACGAGAAATCCTTAATAACACGCTCCATCCTGAACTTTGTACCCCGCGTGAGCCGAACAAGGAGTCGCCGTCCGGTCATTCACTGGTACACCACGGCGGCCATGTTGCCGATCAAAAGAGCACTCTGCGCTGATGATACCTGCCACAGGCACACGCTCCGTTAGCGTTCAGTGAATTGTCCAGTAACCTTGCTGTCAGCGGAAGTGTCAAAAAATATTATAAACATTTTATTCTTTTTTTAATATAAAATTTCCTTATCAAGAACTTCGAATTATGAAAATTGGAAATTTTGGCATGGATTTAAAAAATTTTAATTCGCAAAAAATACTTCATTTTTATTTTTATTGACAAGAAAAAAAGTTCAAATTTAATAATTCTCAGTAAATTTTAATAGAATATGCGACAATCCAGTCACCCAAAAATATTATAAATTTTTTTTATATTTCAAAAATAAATTTTCCTTATCAGGAACTTCCAGTGATAAAAATTGGAAAAATTTTTTCAGCCCGGCTCTAAAAATTACAATTCATAAAAAAAAAATTCTTATCTTCATTGACAAGAAAAAAGCTTCAAGTTTTATCAATCCAATTTTATATCCATGTACTCAGTGTATTTTAGTAGAATACGCGAGGCAATCCAGCCACCGTTGAATTCCGGCATCTCGTCGACTTTTATCCGGGTATCCGGAGAATTTCTCAGCGTACCGCAGGGCCAACGTCCAGTTAACCCGGGCGCGACTTATTCGGCGCGCGTCACCCCGCGCGGAAGAGGAACGCGTTGTTGAAAACGTCCCGCGTGTTCGCGGAAGAAGAGTTGCGGGGTCGAAAAGCGATTGTCCACCGGAGAAGAACGCGAAATTGAGGGAGAAAGAGCAAAAATAAATAAAGAAGAAAAAAAGCAAAAAAGACGATGAAAATAAAGAAACGAGGAAAATAAAGGATGAAAAAATGAGGAAAGGGTCGAAAAGGAGGCGGGCTGACTACGGACGAGAGGCGACATACAAATTGCGCGCGGTTGGGTATCCCCCTCGTCACTTCCATTCTCGGGTGGACCAGGAAGAGAAAAATTTTTGTATGTTGTATATATACATGTATACTTGTATACATATATATACACTTTGTATATATGTATATGTGTATATTTTTATACATATATATTTCGTTGTTTCGAAAGCTCTGGAGAGAAATCTCTCTCTCGCTCGGATTTTTTTTTCTCTCTCTCGTCTTTCCTCCGCCGTTGATCTTCACGCAGGCTCAACGCCTGCGGGACATCGTCCTGATCCGGCCTCTGGATATATATTTCGTTACCTCGTGTGTACGGAGATACGGAACGCTCCGAAGATACGCATGACAATCGAAATTGCCTTTTTCGTCTCGCACCTCACACCGCACTTTCGTACGTATTTCGCGTCTCTCTCTCTCTCCCTCCCTCTTATTCTCCTTTTATCCGCATCCACGTGTGTTTATTTCTCCGGCGATTCGGTCCACCCCGCCTCCCATATGCCTTCCAACCAAATTTATAAACCCCCCAGCGCTCGAATCTTTACGTAATTTTCGTATAACCAAGTAGCGATGTGAAATTTATTTTCGGAAAGGAGCAAAGATGTTGAGGAAATGAAAAAAATGATAAAATTAATCAGCAAAAAATAATTGATGATTCGAAATATTCTCATGATGAATAGATAAATTAATAAAATAATAAAATAAATCCTTAATAAACATTCACATTTAATTTTTGCTTTAAAAAACGAAAAATAAATAAATGAATAAAATAAATTATTAACAATTTAAATGCTTTTATTTGTTTAGCTCGTATGCATCTCAAGTGAATCAATTGGTCCCAATTTTTGCTACATTATTTTCGAGACGTGCAGTGTCGAAAGAATAAGAAATAAAATAAAATGGAGGAGAAGTCGAATAAAGAGTACGAGAAAGAGTTGAGGGTTACTGTCATCTTTCCCCTCTCCTAACGTGTTATGCACGTTATACGCGTGCAAGTACCGAGTGAGTTATGGTTCATGGGCAGATATATCAACTCCTTCATTTCCGCCGCAGACTCACTGGGTCCGCAAACACTTCGTCATGAGAGAGAGAGAGAGAGAGAGAGAGAGCGAGAAAGAGAAACGAGATTGCGAACGAGCATCGTTTTCCATACTCGCCCCGTCTTTCTCCAAGTGCGCGAGCGTTTGCGAGCTCGCACTCTGGAGGAAGACCGAACCCGGACGATAGAAATTGCCGAGGAGACGACGCGACGCCATTTTCAATTGGTATTTACGAGGAAATTTCGCTAATCGTGACAATTGAGAAAAAAAAACAATATTTCGGATTATTCGATTTTATCATCACTCACCACAAAGGATTTCATTCATTTTTATTCCAGTAACATTCAAGCTACAAATAGACATGAAAATTAATCATGGATCAACCCTAGCCTATTGATCTCGTGATTGATTCCCCGTATCTCAGAATTCGCCAATTTCCTGCGTTTTGTCCTTTCTTGGGAGGAATCCTAGTGAAATATAGTCTCGTCTATTATATTGATCGGTAGATCTCAGGACGTTGATGGATGTTCCCTCGCTTAAGAGCTTTCTGACAAATCGTCCTCACCACTTCCTCTTTTTTTCCATGCATAGAAATTATTTGTTGCGAATTTCTCAAAGTCCGTTCTACTCATTTTTCAGGGATAGAGAACATTTTCGGGAGACTTTCCGTGTATATGTATTATCTCGTCCGACTTTATGATTCACGAATGAATTATCTGGTAACTTCCGCTCTTCGAGACGATATTTACGATGCGGTCATAGCTGGGATCTTGCTGCGTATTCGCGTCTCTATCGATGACAATTAATCTTGACCCTCTGCGAGAGGGAAAGTTTAGCGCGCGTGTCGCGCGACGAAATACACGTAACACACAGGGGAGAATCCTTCGAGTCCTTCCAATTTCCTTGGAAAACCGCAGACGGGCATCCCCTCCTTTCCACGTCCCGGAAATACCTGTATTTATGGCTAAACTCGCTCTCCGTACCGTGAATTAAAGGAAACGTCGTAAATTTCGGAATGCTCAACTTCGATCGTATATTTTCGCGGGGTACGAGATGAGCCACCGTGTGATTAATCGCCATATTCCCGGGGATCAAAAAATTCCAAATCGTTTAAAATTGAATCAGATGGTCATTAAATTCACGAAAAAACAACAGTGACGATATGTTTTGTGACTCATAAAAAATTTTCAGAACGAAACGTTGCCGGAATGCGATCTGACTCTCTGATTTATCGCTGAAATTTTCATTTTTCTTTTTATTATTTTCGAGATCAAAGCGATTGCCACCCGCGATCGGTGTACACACAAAGATTCTTTTCTTCTCGCTTTAATCTCCGAATCCCCAGTATATCGTAATTACGGAAGCTTATTCGGAAATTCGTCAGAGCGCGTGACGAAACGAATAAATAAAAATATCCACAGCGATACGTCAGGAGTGGGACGAAGAAAATTTATTTCTCACTCCTACGACCTCGAGCTTGAATCGCGAGCATGTGTGTGTTTGTATATCGCGGAGTATCACGTATGAGAAGCTTTGTCGAACTTAATCCAAAAGAGAAAGATAGCGGAGGACTCTCGCGATGTTAATTTTATTTTTCACACCCCGAAATCGCGAAAAGGATTCTCCCAGCCTCGAATTTAATACGTCGCGGTAGGGATTGTTCTTTTATTTTTTGAGAACGTTCCTCTCTCCTCGGAAGGATATATGGTACCCGTCGTATTTAAAGAATTTACATAATGGTCACTTGACATGTTTATGTACACACACACGACGTGTGGCGAGAAAAGGAGAGGAAAAGGAACGAGGGAGAAAAAAATGTTGAAAAAAATGACAAAAAAGAAAACGGTAAATAAAAAGAATAAATATCGCGTTCCGATATTACGCCCGATTTCGCGCACGCAGAGACCTCTCGTCGAATTTCCTTGTTCCCCAGGCAGCGAAGAAAAGGGAATACGGAACGTGCCATCCGCGGAGAAATATAACGCGAGTTCGTTTTCTTTCTTTCTCTCGTTCTCTCAATTTTTCTCTCTCTGTCTTTCTCATTTTGGATTCGTGTGTGCGTGAAAACGCTCACGATCCCGCGTTTGCGTACAAATATATTTTTATACGTCCGAAAGAATGGCGCGAGGTCCTCCCTCCGGGGATTAAAGCTCTCTGCCTCGCGCTATTGTGCCTCGAAGATCATAAATACCCGATTTGTCCGAGGGGAGACAGACCACACCGTTGTCCAGCAGCAAACGCCGCGCGGGTTAATATCGTCGCGAGCAAACGAACGAAAAGAGACTTCTCTTTGAAAAAAGAGAAGAAAATTTTCTTATTTTTCGTGATTTTTGTTTGTTTTTTTCTGTAAATTTTTTTTTCAATTTGTTTTTATTTTTTGAGTTTTTTTGTATCTTTTTCGGGTTTCTGACCAGCCGAATCTCGAGACCATGTGAAACTCTAAGCCGAGAGAGCTTAAATCTCGGAGCGTTTCACCTCTTAAGCGCTTAATCGTGGCCCAACAGCTTTTTTCTTCCTCCTCGTATTTTTTCTCTCTCTCTTTTTTTTCGGAGCTCAGCGGAAGAGTCAACTCTCGAGGGCGCTTTTTTCCCGGCCACTTGGATCTTTTGTGGATACAGAGGGAAAAAAATGGTGGAAGCATTTTACGATTTCTTCAATTTCGCTTCGTAAAACGTCGTACTTTACGCGGAATTATCCTTGAATATTGCTGAGGGAAGGAAGCTCCGGATCAGGGATCCAGATCCACAAATCGTTGCTTAAGAAACAACAAACCGTTTTTGCTGCATCCCAGAAAACAGCCAAAAAAGCATTCAAGAGGCATACGCGAATTGAGCGATATTTTTTGCACAATGGAATAAGTCGTAAATTTCAAGGTAAGCCGGCGTTAAAATACTTATTTGATAAAAATCATGAAAATACGAAAAAAAACGAGTAACTTTAAAATTGATACGTTCAAGAAATCCGGAGAAAAATATATATTTAATTTTACAAGTCGTGTAACACGAGACTGTGAGCGCGAGAATAAATTTCATTTGATATTTAAATGCGGTGAGTGAAATTGAAATAAAAATGCGAGGGAGAATTATTTTTTTTTTCGTAATATTTAACACGATACAACAGTGTAACACGAGTTACGCTGATATCCCCTGCAATTTAGAGGCATTAGAAAATATGTGAAGTGTATCGGACGATCTTTATCTCCTCGGTGAAGAAAAATATGTATTCTCATATTCGCGATAGCGCGCGGTTTCTCACTCCGGCGAGGAAAAATGATAGGGAGAGAGGGAAAAAAGAGAGAGGTCGAAGTAACTCGGCAAAGTATCACAGATCACTAATTCTCTCGGTATCGTTTCGTTGAATCTATTCATTTTCACTGAGATAAAAAGAGACGGAGAGCGACTCGAGGAGATTCAATGCAAAACCATCCATCATTCCGCGAGCTCGCAAAACGCGATAGAAGCACATTATGAATTTGCCACGATCGTCGTACCAATAAAATGCGAAAGAAAGAGCAAGAGAGGCAGAGAAGAAAAAAAAATCTTGTCAATTAATCAAGCAACATCGAGAGCACGTGTCATATGAAAATTGAAGAAAGAAAAAATCAAATTCTTAAATGTCAATGTACATTTGAGACATGGGAAATAATCAATGATCTCGGAGAAAAGATTTATTCCAATCAGGCGTACATTTGTATTTTTGCGGCGAGAAGAAAAGTAAACATGATGATTGGAAATTTTTATTCCTTGCATAAAAAAAATTACATTGTATTACATACTTATATGAATGTATTTTTTTTAAAAGTGTATTTTATAGTATTTTTTATTTTGCATTTCTTTATTTCGAGTCTCGTGCTTTGAAATATTTGATTTGCGATTTGATCAGCCCTGATCGAAACCTTTGCCACGCCTCCGTGGCCACGTACACATTCGCATAAAGAATTTTTTTTTTTGGAGCTTCACGTGATGGTGCATCGTGAAATGATCCACAGACGATCACTGTTACGATCTTCGAGTGAAAAGAGAGTAAGAAATAAATAAGTATAAAAAAAGTATTGGGGGAGAAAAAAATGACTATAAAAAATAGAAAAAATTGTTCACTGGCAACTCCCCCGCATTCGCGCTCCCTCGCGGAGGGACCGCGCAAATCTCTCTCGGGCCCTTCTTCTTCGATTCCTCGCACATATAATTAAGAGCCCTAAATCGCACGAACGGAGCTCTCCGCCTGACCAGGGTGAAAAGAAGATGGTTCAGCGTGTGGTGTGTATTTTCTCGCCGATACTTTCGTTCCTCTTTTATTTTCTCCCTCGTACTAACTCCGAGCATCCCGAGATATTGCACAACCGAATATTATACGGAATAGCGAATGAAAAAGTTCATTTTCTTATTTCCAGAGTGTATACAAAATAATTTCTTGATTTTTTTATTTTCATTTAAATATAAATTTTTATAAATTTTATTATTTTTGTTATTTTATTTTAAATAGATTTTAGAATTTTTTTACTCCAAAATTACATGAAAATTGATAATTACAAAATAGAATTTTTTACTCCAAAATGAGACAAATTGGAGAATTTTTGTGAAAATTCTCTTCCCCTTTGTTTTCTTCATTCATAAATTTTTCTTCTCCTCCGGGCATCGCACTTAAATCTCGCGTCTCGCTCGTTTTTTTCCGGACTTGTATTTTTTTTCTCGCTTGTCTCCCGACTCGTTGGCGCTTCACGTGTCCGATTCCTCGAGTCCCGGGTGTGCGTGCGCGCACACGAGCCCGGTAGGCCGCCTACTCCATATGCGTTCTCAAATTTCTTTCCAAATTATGCATTAGCTACCGAAGAGAATATCCGAAGGAGCGCGACTAGAGAGCCATCTCAGAAAATTTGTGGCGAATTTTTTTCCACCTCTTTTTGCCTCAGACCCTAGTTAAGTCTGCCTTTATTAAACCTCCCGGCAACTAACTAATCCTCTCTCTCCTCTTTCCTCCTTATTTTCTCTCTGTCTCTCCGGAACAGCAGCACGAAAAACGAAGAGTAGGCGTGAGGAGCATCAATCGGTTTGGAGAAACGAAAGAAAAAAGAGAGAAAAAAAAATTTCAAAAAATGAAAAAATAAACAGCCAAAAATAAGTGTAAGAGCCGAGGAATTCGTGTGCGCACCGTGTGAGATGCAAAAGAAAGAATAAAAGAAATTTTCTCTGTTTCTTTGATTTTTTTCTGTTTTTTTTTCCTCCGTCGTCGTCGTCTCTCGGTTCATCGAGGTCGTCGTCGTCGTCTTCGGTGAGTTCTCGTGTACAGTTCGTAATTACGTGTTGCAGGGGGGCGTGAACCCCCTGGACGCTAATGTCACGCGTATATACTTTCGCCGGAAATGGGATTTCGCTCGAGGGATATATATGGCTCGCTCTCCGTCCGAGGAGAAAGAGAAAGAACTCGCGAACGAGAGACACATATGTAAAAAATGGTCATACACGTAATACGAAGATCAATTTATTTTTTCCAATTTCTTTCTTTTTTTTCGTTCGCATTTTATTTTCGAACGTGTTTTCTCGCCGTCGAGTTTTTTTCTAGAGTCGCCAACATGTCGATGAAATAATGAGGCGTTTTCGTTGTCATAATTCAAACCGAGATACGAATATAAAAAATGAACGCTGGATGAAAAATCCGAGGGAAAAAAACATCGAGAGAGAAATCATCGTCCAACAGTAGTTATGAATATAATTAATCGATGAGGAATATTAATTATACACTTTGGGGTCATTATCATTACGAAATATATTGTCAATTACTCGGGAGGAATATTTGAAAAAATGGAGGGATATGCGAATACTCTTTTATTTCGTCGTGATTATTATTCATAATTATTTTGTCATAGAATCAATTTGAATCGCCAGTCTCCATATTTTATTCTTTACGGACACATTAAATGCTCGAATCCTCGAGATTTCTTTTTTCTTCCTTTCTCATCGAGGTAACGAAATTTTTTTCATTCCCGAATTTCTTTAATCTCCAAATTTGTTGTGAAAAGATTTCACGCTCATTATTTTGGATTTGTTCGAGGATTTAAAAAAAATTTTCGTTTTTTTTTGTACATCACGATCGTAGAATTTCACTCGATAAATTCATTTAAAAAATGATGCTCATTTTTCACCAGCAGGATCTATTATCGATTGTTCGTGTGTATTACGAACGACGGAGTCTTTTTGAATAAATTAAAATTTATTGCTATCGGCGTCAATGCCCGAGAGATCTCGATTTACCAAATCCGAGTAAATTCGATGACGGTCACTCTCCTTCTTTTCATCCCGGACCATGTGTCCCCACGGTTTAATCATACACCGATATATAACATTATATTCCGGACAGAAATATTTTCTGGCACCGGCCGGGACGAATAATTAATTTTCATATTAAATTTATCGCTAGAGAGGAAAAGGCTTTTGTACTCGAGCTTTTATTTCATGAAAGTTTTATGATTTTTAGTATTATAAAAAATTTCGGTAAGAATCTAATATCTCGCAGAATTCAATGCATTAAATAAAGAATTAAATTAAAATATTCAGCATCCATTAACTTTCAATTATTTTTCATATATTTTTAAACAAGAATCGTGAAATATTTTTTGGCAACGTTTCGAAAAAAATTCTCAAAATATTGGATAAAAATGGAATCCTCTATTGAAATTCTTTCGTTGAAAAATACATTTTTTTTTAAATCGAAGCTCGCTTTAATCCCCGGTCTTCCGGTGCCGAAACGTTGTTTTGATTGGCAAAAGGAACGACACGGAGGGAGAAAGAATAAGGAGGAGTTACGATATCGCAACACGTGAAACAACATTCAGGTGCATAATTTAATATATCTCGTGCCCCTCGTGTAGCTGATGCTGGGAGCGTGTCTAATTATATCCAATAATCCAGGGAGACCTCTCCCTGACTAATCCAACCTCGACGAACTTGATGTTTCTGGAATGTTACTGGAATTTCTCTCATCCATCACACGATACATGTATGATCACGCGTATACAACTAATAAACCACAAAAGCCTCGAATCCTAACTAAATTCGAGCCAATAAAATTTATAGAAATTTCAAGTATTTTTTCATTTTTGTTATTTAATGTGCAATTGACTGTAAAATTAAATTGAGGTTTGAATACGTATTGCAATCTCAATTTGTGCATATTTTGCTCAACTGTTTCATATTCTAACAAGAAATTTTTTTCTTAACGAGGAAAATTAATTGAACGAGAGACAAATTTATTATTTATAGTTCATGGAACTGTCGAATGAGTTTAATTATATTTATATTCTAAAAAATGTATTTGTAGACTATTTAGTTTTAATATATTCATAATTTTTACAATATTTTATTTTTCTCGCCGGAAATAATTTTTTTTTCGATATCGTTGAAAGGGAAAAGGGGAAAAAATGGAAAGAATGAAACTCAGGAAATTGGAGGGCCTCGAGCGAGGAACCACCGTGCATTCCTCGCATATCATTCGATCGTATTCCAGATGTAAGAAACGAGTGGTGCGGGTACTTTACAGTGCTCTCACAATACGGGCGTGTATACTCGCGGATATAATACATCAGCGTTGGAACAAAAAAATCAAATGAAAAAGGAGAGAAACGAGGAGGTGAAAAGATCTCGGAAAACAGTTTGAAATTTAAGACTGTCAGAGCCTTGGGAAAAAAAGAAAAAAAAATCAAAATACAGGGAAAAAATAAAGAACGGTTCAAGTGACATTCGAACGATTGAAACTCGAATTAGCTGTCGAAAACTTCAGGTTGAATTTTTCGAATCGCGGTTCGTGTCAAAAAATTCGAAAAACGTGAAAATCTGCAAATGATTTCCAGGTTAAACATCGCACGTCGAGTAAAAAACGTGACATTCGACATTTCAGGGTTCAAATGAAAAATGTCAGTGTAAAAAATTACAGAGGAAAATAAAAAATTCCGATTGAAAAATAAAATTCCGAAAAATTTTTTACCTCCGTTGAAAAAATGGCGAAAAAAAATCTTGAAAAATGAGAGGTGTCGAATGTGGTCCAAACTCGAGGTATAATCGCTCGTTCGATGAGCAAAGTCCCATGAACGAGTCAAAATCTGTTCGAAGGAGCTCCGCAGAAAATTTATTTCTCGTAGCGCGATCTTACGGGGCGTATATCGTAAAATTAGCATAAGTCGCGTTCTCCGCACGAGCGAGGAGCAACAGAACGAGAAGGAGAGATAAAGAGAGAGAGAGAGAAGTCCTGAAAAAGCGATGGTAAAATGAAGAATTATCATAAAAATAAAGATTAATAACGAGGCGGGTATAAAGAACGATATTTGTGAAATAAACGTTCGGGATATCGAGAAACTAATCCTAAAGTGGGTATTAACACGACAGCCAGTTTCTTATATTGGGCATATAAAGATTATTTTTTTAATCTCCGTAATGACAAACTAGCTTCAGCATAAGAATCTTAAACATCATTTGTAAATTTTTGCACTATGAAACTATCATCAAAAGATTTTTAAATTCAAACTAGAAATTTTTTAAAAATTGTTAAAACCTTTTGTAGAAAATCTTCAATTTCCTTTTTTATTTACCAAAGAATTTTTTCACCCAAGTTCATTCTTCATAATAACACGGAGCATACAACCCGAATCAAATTTCACCATGGAAGTTGAACTCCTGAGATAAATTGGCGAATCCAGAAGACTCGGTATTTTATCCACACTGTAACATAATAAGTCGTTATTTCTCTAGTTCTCGCTTTATAACCTTTTAGAATATTTTCCCTCGTATCCGTTTCATATTTCATTGCCAGGACGCAAAATCCTCGGGCTGAATTCGAAGACCGGAAAATTCATTTTGTGATGGAAAATTGTTATCTCTTATCGTATTCTCAGGATCAGGGAAAATCGTTTATTCTTCGTAATATTTAACATCAACAGGTTATAATCACGTAAGTCTGTTTTCGGGTTTATAAAGCATCGGTCGCGCTATAAATCCTGGCCCGTATTTCCACGTGCCTCGAGTCTCCATTTTTATCTTTCGTTTTTTATTTTATTCTTATCTTCTTCCTTCTCTTATTTTTCTTCATCTCCCTGTCTTTCTCTCGTTTGCATGCCACGCGAACGTTACATGCAAATTAAACTCAGATGTCACGATAAATTTCGCGAGATTCTTTCCACCGTCCTTTGTACTACAATTACACAAATAAATATAAAAATACGCGAAAACGCGACCGCGTTCGCGATTCGAATAAAGTATCAGCGATTCGCGCTGGTAACTAGACCCCTCTGTTATATTTGCTGTCGGGATTCATGCGCCTGAACGTCATTCTCGCTTTTTCGTGTCTACCGAAAGAGAAAAAAAAGAATGAGCAAAAAACGGGAACGTTAAGCTTCTACGTTCCAGGGCAAAATAAATAAAAGCCCGAGCACGCAACACCGTCGCGTGCCGCAGTTCATAAATCGAGATTATTGTGTGAATTATCAAAATGAAGAATTCTTCCTGAAAAAAAAGAACAAATACATTTTTTGTGACGTGAGATTTTTAATAATTTTTTTCTAAGGGAAAATCTCACAAAATATTTATAGTAAAAAATATTTACATAACAATTTTCAATTAGGAATTCAAAGGCTAAAGCAACATTTTTCTTAAATATGAACGTATATTTGTTTTAAATAAATATTTGTTTGATTGTAATTATTTTGTGATAATTTCCGTATTGGGATTTCCAGAATATTCGATAAATCGCTGCTAAGTTTTGGGGTATGTTTTCCGATCGAATTCTCTCGGCATAAGGAGATTTCGGATGCCATCAGGAATGACGAGAAGAGAGACAAGAGACGGCGGAGCGAACGAGACCGAGCTATGATGTATCGCCGAAAGAGAGAGAGAGAGAGAGAGAGACGAGCACAATCGGGGATTCCTCCATCCAGAATCGAGAGTCGAGGCTATGAATTATTCATAGACGTTCGAAGAGCACGAGATCAGAGAGGAAGTAAGATAGGGCGAATTGTGCATGTATGTCGTTTTCTCCCTCTCTTTCTGCACAGTTATACGTAAGAGAGATTTCCAAGACGAAATATACTCTGATTTAATGCAATACAACGAGCTGAACTTTGAAAAATGCGTCAAAGGTTATAGAATTTTATTTAATTCGCAAAAATGTATAAAATATCAGCAAATACTTGAACGATTGAATAAATATTTAAATACCTTTGAATTATTTTTAAATTGTATATTGAAACGATTAATAATGTGATGAAATCTACAAAAAATTAGAGAGAATATGTTTTTGTTGTTAATGAATTTATTGTATTCGAGAATGAGAATGTTCGTGACTTAGGAATTGAAAGACTCGGGAACGGGAAGGAGCCGTCACTTCTGGCAATCTTGGGCGAGGCTGTACATAATAATTTTTGCGAGAGAATGGCTTTTATATAGCCTCGATATATTCACAGAATACGAGATAGAGCAAAGAGTACTCGTTGATGATCTTGCCACTATAGGACATGTATGCACTCTCTTCGTATTGCATTCATTTGTAGACGTATCGCTAATATGAAGATTTTTACAGGGTGTCTCAAAAGTGAAAATCGTAAATAAAAGTTGAAAAATTCATTAAATTAGCTTATAAATCGTTTAATTCAATTTTTTTATTGTGATGTCTGTAAAAAGTTTTTCACTCACGTACAAAAACTTTAATAATTTTTTTTAAATGTTCATTGTAATTAAAATGTTTTTTTGAAATTTATTTAATTTTCATTCAGATTTTTTGAAAATCTCAGAATTCAAAGTAGGGCTCAAAAATCCTTGAAAAATTACATTGACTGAAAATTGGAATTTGATTGAAAACTACTTCAATAATGAAGATTGAAAATTAATTGCAAGCTTCTCAAATTCACCCAATTTTGTTAAAATCAAATATCCGAGTGCAATATATCGAAAGTTTTATCCGAATTCTATCAACATCTAAGGATTCGAATCCAGTGGTCAAACTTCCTTAATTGAAAACGGCATTAATTGGAAATTGATAATAAATTGAAAACTACGTAAATTGAAAATTCATTGAAATCTACATTAATTGAAAATTTATCGAAAAATTCTCAAATTCACTCAATTTCGTTAAAACCGAATGTTCAAGCACATCAAAAGTTTTATCCAAATTTTATCAAAATCTCAGGATTCGAATTGGGGGTCAACATCCTTAATTGAAAACTGCAGTATGAAATTTTCTGCGATGCGAGACTGTGTGTTAAAAGCATCGGATAGCATTGTGGGAACAGCGTAATCGAATACACAAACGGAAACCCCTGAGGGAAGCACAAACCGAAGCCTCACGCAACAAAACGAGTAAGGTTATGGCTCCGCTGTCCTAACGTCAGTTTTCTTTTTCTTATCTCCGCCGGGTTATCTCCCGTTATTATACTTTTATCCTACGCTCCTTTAATGAATCACATCATGACTCGACTATCAGCGAGTTCAACCGTATCGAGAAGAAATGTAATCAAAAAGATTTTTCAAATCGATCGCGATATTTTTTATTCTTCTCTTCCAAACTTTTTCCTTCTTTTTTTCGAATAAACATTTATTTTATTTCGATTCCTTTCGTAGTATAAAATCAAGCGAGCACTCGAACAAGAAAAAAATTGAGAGGGAGGAAAAATTCATTACCGTGTAAGTGGAAACGATTGCTCGTAAATGTATTTACGACTGGAGCTTGTTCCTTATTTCACTCCTTTCATTTTTATCATCTAGGGAAAAATATTACGACGGTTGATCGATATTTCTTCCGAGCGAGCGCGAAATACGGAATTTCTCTCCTCATCATAAACGTCGTGTCTAAAAATTTTTATTACTCTGCTGCATTTTCACGTATGAGGGATTCGGTGCACGCCTTTGACCTAATTCTTAACAATGCCGTCGAGAGTTTTTCTCCTCTCTTCGCGTTTCCTATCCCTGGGAGCAAGACAATCGACCGCAATACTTGATGATCGGAGAAACGTCAACGACGTACGCGCCTTTTTACGAATTAAGCTCTCTCGGATGAATTCATCGAACGGATGAAGCTCGAACTATTAACTGGGTCAACTATGAAGCTTCGACAAAACTCTCGTCGAGATGATTTAACTCTCGATATCGTCCAAGAACAATTATGCTCTGAGACATCTCTGACTCTTTAACGAGGCCTTAATTCACAAATGAGACAAAACACTTAAAAAAAGAAATGACACGTAATACACAAAAAAAACACGCTCTCTTCTTATTTCAAAAAAATCAAGTGCCTGTTCATTTAATCCTCATTCACGAATATCCTCGCTGAGAGGAAAGAATTGCGTAAAAAAAATATGTAAGAGCGGCGGCGCGTGAATGATGACGAGAATAAGACAAGATTTTTTAATGTAGCTCTTCCCGTTTCGGGATCGGAACGAGCGAGAGTCAGGAGAAAAGTAAAACGAGAAATAAAAAAAAAGAGAAGAGAGAATCGGGAGGCAGAGAATAACTCGGAGGAACAATTAGCTCATGAGCGATTACCATATCGTGACACGTGAGTACTCCGGGACAATTACCGTGTCATGTACGAGTAACTCCGTGATTTCTCTCCCGACGCCGTTTCACGTGTTCGTTTGAGGCATCGGGATGCATCGCCGAACGTAATCCACGACGCGTACGAGAATAAATACGGGAATGAATACAGGAATAAATACACGTGTGCCCACGGTGAGGACTTATCAGCGAAACGAGAAACGGACGCGAGGAAGACAGGAACAACGGAGCATCGAAAAAATAAGGAAAAAGAAATTGCAAAAATGAAAAATTCAGAGGGGGAGAAAAAAGGAGCGACGTTAAGAGAGTACCAGAACCGCGAACTCGCCGCAGGCGAGAGCGTGAAGAATGAAATCCTCGCCGAGGCATAATCACCGTGGATTGCAAACGGCCACAAGGGTACTCACCGAATAATATCGCAAACTCGAGAGTTCACCGTTTAACCCACTTGTTACCTCATTAATTATGTTGCTGTTCTGCTTTTTTCTCTCTCCTCCTTTTTCTCAGTTTCGTCTCATTTCTTCGAGTTTTGTATTTTATTTTCGTTCGACAATTTCGTTTTTTATTTTAATTTTTTTTTTTCGATGCAAAAAATCGAGTCTCCGCTCGCCGGCGAGTTATCCGGCTTATTTTGCGAAAAATTAGCGTGTCGATTAACCTCGTTTTCGTTCGGGAATCGAGTCGAACGAAATACGCGGACAGGTCACATTTTTTTTTTCTTCGTCATATTCGGCTCGAAATTTCGACTGTGATTCTCTGCGACTCTTTATGCAAAAATAAAGGACCGCGAGGGCAAAGTTCGTCGCGTTGCCGAAGATTACGAAATCGAGGGACACGGTTTCTGGAAACTTTAACGATTATTCGTACCTGGTAGAAAATAAATCAACGATCCATTAAATCCAAATACTGATCCTGATGACGAAACTCACATTTTTTAACTATTTTATTCTCCCGTTGGTTTATACGTTCGCGATAATACAAAGATTATTTTTTTTTCGCCTCGTAATTTCTCCGCCATATTTCATTGACTTTGAAACGTCCGCGGGGCATAAAGATGACAGTTTGACCACGTTATTTATAGCCCAAAAAACGAGGGATATTTCGCTGCTTTTTATTCGTCAATTCTTGAACTCTCCGAGAGCTTTTTCTATTTCATATTTTTAATGTTCCTTTTTTTTATTGCCATTCTCTCTCTCTCCCAAGAAGTTTAAGGTCAGACGCGGAATGAGCAGATCGATCGATTCTCGCTGAACGTAATTGCGCTCTGACGTTTATTATGTACGTGCATGGTTCGCTGTGCAAGAGCAGGACATTATTAGGATCAAAAGCACGAGCCGGGAGTGACTGACGTTCGAGAGCCGAGGTGAAAGGTGTGGCTCTCATTCCCAACTAATATGCGACTCGTTTCAAACAGATATACATTTCTCTCTTTTCTCTCCCCATGCTCATTCTTTTTTTTCTTTTTTAACTTTCCAGCATTCGCCGCGAGGCCCTAATACATAAAAATCTCATAAATAACGATCCTTCGAGAAACTAGTGTCTTCACGGTTTTGTGAATGCTTCGCGCGTGTAGAAATGGAAGAGAGGAGAAAAGACCTCGGGGCCAATTTATATGCTCGAATACTGTCTCCTTCTTCTCTCGCTCCGTCTCATCCTCCTCCTCGATGTATCTCGTCAAATCCACGAAGCACGTCATGTTTTCCTCACCTTTTGTCATACTCGATTAGCAGTAAAAATTTGGAATCCTTGAACGCGGTGGACGGTAATAAAAAAAATAGATTTTGAATTTTTGGTCCTTATTTGAGATACCTGAGGTCGATATTTGGAGATATGTATTTTCAAAAAAGAATATCAATCATGTGGTATTCAAATTTTTATATTGTGATGGAATGAGAAATTGAAAAAAATTGCTTATTTTTTTACGGTTGTTGAAGTCTTAGAAATTTTGATATTTTTACGAATTTTTTAGGATTTTTGGATTCATGGTCGTCCTTGGGTGTCAGTCATATGGTATTTAAATTTGTTACGATGAAATGAGAAATTGCTTAATTTTGACAGCTATTTTTTTAAAACTTTCAAGCCCCAGAAGAATAAAAAATTTTCAATGTTTTGAAATGAATTTTTTACGATTTTTGGCTTCATGGTCGTCCTTTGGTTTCAATCACGTGGTATTCCAATTTAATACAATGAAATGAGAAATAAAAAATTGCTTATTTTTTTACAGCTATTTTTGTAAATTTTTAAATCTTTTTCGATATTTTTTCGAAATTTCGATATTTTAAAGAATTTTTTTACAATTCTTGGTTCTTTCCTGATCGTCCTTTGGTCTCAATTCCGAACGATTTCCGAGTCAGAACTTAAACCGAAATGGGAACATTGGTAAGCATTATTCCGTCCGGGATTAAAAGCGTACTGCATTGAATATATACATGGAGAAAAAGAAAAGAGGATAAGAGAGAAAGAGCTTACGCGAGAGAGCAAAAAGGATCTGGATCGCTTACGTTAATTAAGGTCGTGCGCGACGTTTCGCCGGTAAGTTACCCCCTCGCGATTCTTTATCGGTATGCTAATCGATCATGAAATTCTGTTCCGAGAGATTAACCGTGTCTTAATTAGTTTCTCTTGCCGGTCGACGACGACGACGACGACGACGACGAAGACGACGACTTCCCTCTTACCCGAAGAAACACACGGCGCGACGCAGAAGCTGGACCGAAATAACAGATTGAACGAGAGAGCGAGAGAGTAGAAAAGACTCCGCGAGAAACCTTCCCGGAGTATCTTCTCTGCGTGACCTTTTCTCTCTTCCTCTTTATCTTCCTCTTTCTTTCTCTCTCTCTTTCTCTTCGTTCCGATTTCCTTAAGGACTGTTCAACACGATTCTCGGTAGGAGCTAAATTTGCATTCGCAGGACACGAATACTCTTTCCGTCTGCTTTTTTTACACGTAATCTTCAACTCCAAATTTTCTAAAAAAAATCTCAAAGTCGGTCTCGAAAAATTATACGTATTTTTTCATTGTTACGTCATTTGGGCTTAATTTTTCAACGATAAGGTAAAATATACACGTAATTGTAGTCTTTACATGTTTAGGAAACGATTTTTAAAAGTGTATCGAAAATTTTGATGTACAATATTATAAATTTTTTTTTTTTGTGAATGTTGAAAATGCCCTTCACAATAATTGCAGTGAGATCATTCACGAGGAAATCTCAACGACATCGACGATCGAAATAAGAAAGAAATCCTTTCGGCAACGGATAAAGAAGTCTATGGGATCGAAAATAATGTCCTGATGGCGCAGAGGAGAGGAAAGAGCGGGTCGCCGGAATCGAGCCAAGATTATACATTCTTGTGTACTTCTCGTTGTGAGTTTCGAGGGGCGGCGTCTCGGCCTGGAATGCGGAACTTAAATGGCATTAATTCGTGCTGGTATACTCTTTTGGATTTATCCTTTCGCAGCGAACGCTGAGAAGGATGAATAAAAAGAAGGAAAGAGAGAGAGAGAAAGGTCTAAAAAGAGAGAAATGCAGTCTCATAACTTTATTCGCGTCACTCGAGTTCTCCGATTTATTATTTCGATACGTCCACGATTTTTCTTTCACAATTTTCTCCCATCGTGAATGGAAACGTCGGAATACTTTGAAAAATATTTTCAAACCGGACGACATTTTTGTTCTTCCTTCATTTATTTTTAATTCTTTTCTCTCACTTTTGCTCCTTTCCTATATCGAAGGCTCTTCCGACCATTAGATAAATCAGGATACATCGTTTAAATTGGATTTCCTTCTAGAGCGAAATCCAAGGGAATGAGGTTTACGTGCAAACTGTCCGCGCGATCTTTGAGAAAATAAGAGAGGAAGAGAGAAACAAGGAAATAAAAAGAGCAACAGAGTAAGAGAGAGAGAGAGAGAGAGCGCATCGATCCGATCGACGAATCGTTTCGGATCGATCGATGTCGAAGCCATCAACACGCCCGTTGGATTTACCTAAAGTTCGAGTCAATGATGGTGAACGATAGCGATTCATAGCCAATTGTTCTCGCATTAAAGATTAAATGGGCTGAGGTATAGACCGAGAAAATCCTGAGCTTTTCAACACAAAAATCTATCTTCGATCTCTCCCCTGATATTCCATTCCGAGTATTTCTTCAGGTGAGTTTCTGGTATTTGCTGAGAGAGTAGAAAATAAGAAACGAAAAAAAAAACGTAGAAAGGTTGCACTCTCATCCTATCCAGCACGTTTTCTTCTATTTCCAGTGTATCCCGTGTCACGTTCAACGAGTGATCCAGAGTCGATCGAGATTTTTCCCAACACAATTGTAACCTTTTCCTCATTCGTGCGCTCGGCTTGGGAGAATACAAAAGAAATAAAAGGTACATATAAGAGAGAGAGAGAGAGAGAAAATCTTAGGAGAGAACAGCTGACAATGAGTGAGATCTCGAAGGCAGATTCAATCGCGTGTGGCGTGGATAAGATCGACTGCGGAGAATCTCTTGGATTCCTTCTCTCTCTCTCTCTCTCTTTCTCTTTCTATTCTATTGCCTCAAACCCTTTTACTTTTTTTTCCATTTCATTTCTCTCTCCTTCTATTGATTGTACACATAGACAGGATAAGAAAATACATTGTCGAAAGCCACGAAGCATGAAGCGAAGCTTCTCTATTCGCTCGGAACGAAGGATTAGTTGGGAATACCTTTTCCTCCTCCCCAGGCTTTTCTCTCCTCCATTATTCCCTTTACTCTCCATTTGTTTTTATAATTTTGACTCGGGGATCGATTCCGATCGGATTTCGAACCCGATTCGAATATCCTGAATCGCTCGATTTTATTTTCATTTGTTATTATTTTGTTTCCACGGTCCAGGATTATATAAATTCAAATGAGATGAAAAATTCGATGGGGAAAAAATATTTTTCAATAACTGATAATTTCTCGTACGGAGCGCTTTCATCAATCGCCATCTACCGGAATGACTCGTGCGTGCTCGTTAAAAATTCCGAAAGCGATTTGCAGAGTCACTCGGAGCAAAGCTCTCTAAAAAAATGTTCATCGCGATATTTTTTTTTCTTGTTTCGATCTTTATTCTATTTGTCAAAATTCGCGACTCCGAGGCTGTATGAAGACGTTTCGCAATTACAAGCGACGAAGAGAATCGCAAACATCACACGTGTTTCCAATTACGAAGCGACGATCGCAGAAAGTTCATTTTTTTTAAATTTTTTTTTTGAATTTTGTACCTTCTTTTTGGACCGAACACTGACGACCGTCGAAAGGTTCATCTCGCTCCTTTTTCATTCGCGACGTCGGCATTCTTCTTTTTTTTTTATCGCGTTTTGTTTTGCATGAAAAGCCGCGCATGTATCACCGCGGCGCCAGGAGTTTGAGGAAGAAGCAACGGAGGGAGAAAGAAAGATGGAAACGCGAATAAATGACAAGAATAAGAAGAAGGAAGAGAAGAAGCTGCCACCCTCGGTTCCGAGGCGTGAATGGCACACGAGGAGCCGTGTAATTTGACATGTCGGAGTCTTGTCGGATTTCGTGAGCTATACCAACAGAAACCAGAATTTCTTCCTCTAATATTCTACGTATCAACTATTTATTTTCAGGTCTATTTTAAAAATTTTTCTTATTTTTATTGTTTAAACGATAAATAAAAAATTTCAGACGATTTTTCAATTGGGACAATTTTTAAATTAAATCTTTTTTGTCCCATGCATTTTTCAACTTGACAGAGAATTTTTCAACGTGTTCTCAAAAATATTGCACTGAAATTTAAATTCTAAAATTCGTTCAATTAAGAAAATGAAAAATAACTAAAATAATTCTTCATTCATAATGGAATAAATTGTCCAACCTTGAAAAAACCGCACTCATAATTCTCAAGACGAGATTTTGCCTTGAGAAAATATGAAGCGAAGGTAAAAGTGAGATAGAACAAAAATAAAAAGAAGAAAAGAAAAAGATGAATTCGGTGTATTAAAGCCGGCTTAATACACTTATCTTTAGTCGAGTGCATTAGTGAGTGAATAAATATAAGTGCGACGCGCACATTCGTGATTTTATGTACGGAGATAGATGAGATGGAACTCGAAGAATCGAGTACGTACGTTTCTTCGTGGCGAGACGTGTGGAAATGCGTGTAATTGTAATTCATACTCGGCTCTATACAGATATGCTCGGAAGTACGCTAAAAGCAATGGAATACGTAGTTGCTTCAAAGTGATCTTACCGCAGAAATTCATGCGAGTCTACGACCTGAGAGAGAATTTAAATATTATGTGAAATATGATAAAATAATACTAAAAAAATCAAATTATTTCTGCTACGATTCATTTTTAATACATATTTATGTACAATTTACTGAACAAAGTAAACACATGCGCTTGCGTAAAAGATAAATATAAGATATATAAAACACACATTAAGAATAAAAATACAAAAAATTGACAAAAAAAAAAAAATTTGCACGACTGTAAAAAAATGTCGTTCCAAGCACAATTATTATCGTTTTTTTATTGATATTGCCATTTTTACTTCGATGAGCACGAATAAATCGAAACGAAACTCGTTTTTCCGGTATGCGGGTAAAAAGGGCGAGAGATGATCGAAGGAAAAGCGTTTTATGGAAAAACCACGGGAAGGATATAAAGCGTAATGCTTACGGCCTGTAATTCGTATGCGCGTTATTCGAGAAAGTGTACGTGATAAAAGTCCTGGTGATGATCTCTCGCGATTTTTATCCTTTAAGTTCTCTGTCAATGTTTTTTTTCGAGCTTCCATTCGCGTTACAGTTGGTATATTTGTCCGAATGAGTGTGCAAGTATTTTTTTTTTTCGTCTTTCTTCGACGCGTATCGGTCGAAGCGGCGAGCATCAAACATTCGAAGGCTCCGAGGAGGATGATGGATAACCTTTGATGAAATCATTCATATATCAGGCTTGGGAGATCGTAGTTAACGTCCGATATGTGCATTTTTCAAAATTTAAAATAATCTTTTTACTTCGGGATTTTTCGTCCCAGAGGGATTAACCTCCTGTAGGAAATTTTTATCTCAATATCTCGTGTATCGTTAGGTCGCTTCTGAAAAAGGTATTTGTTCAATCATCGAGTTTGCTCTGTACCGTTAATCTTTAATTACTCATTGATTTATTATCGAGATGCGTTACGCGTACGTCTCTTATTTGTACCCCTGTCAACACACGCTGCGCCCAGTTATCGATGCGAATATTACGCCAGCTTGATTGCCAATACGGTGACAGACAGTTCCATTGCCCTTTGCGAACCTTGCCTTCCATCCAGATATTTTACATTTTTTTTAGTTGTAATATTTTTTTTTTTTCTACACATGAAAAATGTTAATAGCCAAGTTCAAACAATTTTATCTAAATTTTTTGTTTTTAATTGTTTAAACAAAAAATTTTAAATTTTTTGTTGTGTAATTTAAAAAATTTTGTTTAATGGTTTAAACATTAGAAATCTATTAAGCATTATTCTAAATATCACAATAAAAAGTTTTAACTTTCTAACAGAAAAACTCACTTTTGTCAAGGATTGTATCTCCAGTTTATATTCAAATTGATACAAAAACTGTGCTTTGGATTCAATTTTATCATAACTCAATATTTCAAAATAAATTGAATTCCATATACTATTTACAAACCTCAAAATGAAACTAAACAAAAATTCTCACAATTCAATAGAGATCGAAAAAATGGATAACGAAAGTAAAATCCGTGATTTTCATTCAGGACGAGAGAAAGTCGAAAGATTATTTTCTATGGGGTCGTCGAGGAAGCGTGTATCAAAATGCGGGATCTCGGTCTCCCGTTTTAACGGGGCAGTGACGGAGCACGCAGTCACCGGAGAGTGACAATCTCAATAATAGATTAGACGCCTTGGCTAAGTGCACCCCTGAATTCGGTTAGCCCTCTCTCTCTCTCTCTCTCTCTCGTCACTGATTTATTGATAGCGGCACGTGCTATAGTATCGAGATTTCCATTTTTCGGACTGTCCCCAAATTTGCCATCTCTCTCTCCTTCCGGTTTTCCTCTCTCTATCTTTATCTCCATCTCTCGTTTCTGTTTCGATCCTTCCTTTCTCTGTTTATCGCGTATTTTTCGTCCCTCTCTCACGCATTTCTCTCTGTGTGAATCGCCGCGCCGTACCAAAGGCCGACGAATCAGCGGTTTGACGTTCGACGGGCTTGTTCTCTCAATGGCGGCCTTACGGCTTTTGTGAGCTCACGGCTTATCGATCTGAGCAATTATCGCCAGCTTTGTACGCCTGAGCCATACGGCACAGCCCGGTCGCGTGTTCGCCGCTCGTTAACGTCGAATTAGCGAGGGGTGGACGGACCGAGCGCACAGTCAAAACAACAACGCCGCAACCAAATTCTCATCGCTGATACAAATCCGGCTGAAATTCGCTATACGAAAATGGAAACCGGAAAAGCGATATCAAAAATCTCTGTTAACGAGTCGCAAATAATTAACTGAGAATTTTCTCAATATTATACCCAACGATGTTCATCGATTGACACGACATATACATATATTTTCATTATTTTTTAAATTTCTACTCGCGAAAATGAACAAAAATTTAATAAATCTAAAAAATTCATCCTGATTTAAAAAAATCGAAATCATTAAAATTAAAATACGTGACTGCTTATTTTTATAAAATTAATAGAAATCTTATTAATAAGAACACAAATAAAAATTTCGCGTGTATGAATGGATGAAAGGACTCCGGAGGATCCGCGGTAATGAAGTCATCAGCGCGGCTTCAACGAGACATAATCTTTTCGTCGAGTCTCGCGCACTTGAGTCCTGTCTCTCTCCTTCTTCCTCTCCTTCCGCCTTTTTCGGGATCATCGGATTAAAGTAAGATTAAGTGCGTGCACCAGCTCTCGGAGCCTCTCCTCTCTGACCCTGAATTATTTCGGTTCTTACACAAGGCTCGGGCGTACACACATTTCGATATATAATAACGTACACTCGCTGTTTTGACAGATCGTCTCGTACAAACGTCTCGCGCGTGTCGTTCTCGCGTCCCTCGAGATCAAAGAATTTTTTTTTATTTTCCCCTTTTTATTCCTCCTGTTTTTAAATTCGAGAGTTTTTACCTCTTTCCTTTATTTTTGTTTATTTTTATTTATTTTTATTTATTCGTCTTTTGTTTGTTTCCTTTTTTTTCGAGGCAAAAACGGGGGTAAAAGGGAAGACAGGGCGGAGAAACGCGTCTTCTCGCCGCCAAAGGGACGCTGGGCGTTCTCTGGACAGCCTGAAAAAATAAAGGCAGAAAAAAAACGCGTTTCTCCTCTCCCCCTTCGTCGAGCAATCCGGACAGAACTCGATTCTCGTTTCGCCCGTTTCGACTAGAGAGCAGAACGGAACTATCATTTTCTCAAATTAAAACGTTCGTAAATCGTTTACGAGACGCCCCCGCCCTGGACAGGGTAAAAAAATTCTCTTTTTATCTCCGTATACCTCGGACAACTCGTAATTTCGGTTTTAAGTCACTTTCGGGGTTACGTCTCGTTTCGAGAGAAATTAGCCAAAAACATTTTTTACGCGATTTAATTTTTTTTATACGAAGATTTAATTTTTTTTTTAAATTCCTCCGGATAAAGTCACCCACGATCTCGATCCTCAGTCTCGATATTTCGAGGAGAAAAAATTATTTTGATAAAAAAAGTGTTTCTTCATTTGTATTCCGGGGACCCGAAAGCGAGCCAAAAAATCCGGCATAAAGATCCCAAATTTCTGCAAAGTGTCCTTTGAATTAGCGAAAATTGATCGAATGGATATTCAAATTTTTTTTCCGACCGTATCGGGACGCATCGGCACATTGTACCGGGAGGTTATACACGCATCGATTGTACACGTGTAAGTGTGTAGGAGAAAAAAAGAAGGAACGAGAAAAGGAAGGCAGAAAAGAACGAGAAAGAGTGCGAAATCAGAGGAGATTCCTGGGAGGATGTAGGCGTTATTTCGTCGTTTCTTTTTCGCGGTTTCTCACGCGGGTTTGCACGCCTCTCTCTTTCTCTCTCTTCTTTCTCTACGAGCTCCTCCGGAGAGCCCCTTTCTCGCCTTCTCTCCGTCCTTTTCTCATCTGAAACCTTTTTTACCGTTTATTTTTCGTTTTTCTCTCTCTCTCTCTCTCTCTCCTTCTGCCTCATTTTTATTCTTTGTTCTTTCCACCTTATTCGAGCCCTCTCTCTCGTTTTTTTATTTCTCCCTCCTTTTTTCTCGCTTTTTCGTCTCGCGCGGCGCTTCTCTCGTTTCTCTCTACCTGAGAAAGCGAATCCGCGGAAAGGAGATGCCGATTCTCTCGCCGTTTCACGGGCAAACAGGCTTAGACGTTCCCCTTTTCGTTTTCTCGGTTGCAACGCGCGAAATGATGAGAGGAGCCCGGAGAAAGAGAGAGAGGAGGATTCACGAAATTCGTGTGTAAGGAATCGCGAGAGATCGCTCGCGTATCCTAGACCCGACACGAAGATTAACGGCCCCGGGTAAGACCGGACGGGGGCGAGGGACGGCGAGACGCCCGGGCGCGAAAAATATACGTTGAAGCGAGCGCGAAGAAACCGCGACTGTACGATAAATGGGAAGATTGAAAAAAAGAAAAGAGAGAGAGAGAGAAGAGGAGAGGAGAGAAGAGAAAAAAAGAGACAGGGAGACGAGGAAAAAAACGGAGAACGGAATAAAAAAATGGACGAACGAGAAGAAAGAAGGTGAACGCGTGCGAAAGGATGAGGGACAAGGGATCCTTCCTCTCTTGCCATTCCAATATAACATGCGCCACGAAAAGAGACCTGGAGAAGACAGAGATCTCCGGAGATCTCCGCACCGTATTCTCGGAATCATCCGGGACCCGCAAAAGCGATTTTTTCCCCTTCTCGCGTCTTTTTCGATATTCCTCGACGTTTCATTAAAAACAGCCTATTTATACGTGAGTTATTTCTATCTAAATTGACCATATTTTCGATTTCGGTGATTCCGATCCCGTTTTCAAGGTTTTTCCAGTATTTTGAAAATGAATATTTTTCAATTAATTTTTTTTATTTATTTATTAACGTATTAACAAATATGTTGTGCAATTTTTATTTGTTCAATTTTGTCATTGTTACTGAGTTGGTGAATTAAATTATTAATGATTCAATTTTCTATGAAATATACGACAGTCTTTTTGAACGTTCTCGAATAAAAATATTTTTATAACAAAGAATTCATTTATCGAAATTATTCAATTAAAAACGAAATAAACTGTAAGAACATCAAGAATATTCCTCTACAATACGTAATTTCTATTGTTAATTCTTTACGTGATTATTTTTTAAGGATATTTTTTTCCGTACATCTGTACTCCTGAAATGTCGATCAAGGTGTCCCGAGGGATGAATAATTGAAGAGAATTCGCTCGAGCAAGATGCACGATAGAACCGTTTCCGGCAAGTTGAAACGTCTGGCAGAGGCGAGACGTGGAATTCCGGAATCTCATTTGTACGGGCACACGCGGGGTACGTGTATTTGTGCAAGAAACGATTAGTTCGGGATCCCGTAGTCTCGAGGATATCCGTTGCCTCGTCGCGTGATGATGCGCGATCCGTCGGTGCGTGAATTTATCTATCATCCTGAGAAAGTTTCGCTTGCACTTCTTTTTTCCTTTGTTTATTTATTTTACTTCTAACTTATTTTTTACTATTTTCTTCGTCTCATGCACTTTCCATGGACTTTCGCACGAGTCCCATTGAGAAGACTTCGCTTAAAAATCGATTACGGGACAAAAAACTCGATTCGCTCTCTCCGAGCCTATTATAAAACGTTTTGCAAGATTGCCGAGAAAATCCTTCGGGGATTTCTTTTTTCTCGAGCGGAAGTCGTTGCGGCTTTGTCACTCGATTAGAAAAATAAACTCTACATGCGAGAGTCATCGAAATTTTCAATCTTATTTGTGGAGAGAGGGAGAAAAAAAAATTTGAATTGCTCGATTTCCGGAGTCAAAGAGTTGGGGTGAGGATAAATCGGGCCTGGCAGGAAGTCGAGAAAATCCCAACGACGCAGAGACTTTCACGTCGCCACTTAAGGAAAATGATAAACGGTGATTCTTCCATTTTTTTTTTGCTTTTTGATATTCCGGTCACACCTGACATGTCCACAAATTTTCCGATCCATTTTCGAGACGTGAAAGATGCGAGACGACTGTCAACGCGAGTCTCTAAAATGAAAAAAAAAAATTTTCCAGTAAGTGGTGGAGCGAACAAGTTTGTAAAAAAAAATGGGATCCACCATTCGGAATACGGGACGAGTTATGAGATGTGTCTGGCGCGATCTCCGAGTCGAAAAATAAAAAATTTCTTATCGAGTAAAAAGAGATTGGTTTGAAGATCGGGGAAAAGGTATCTAAAATTAGCGATGAGGACTCGAGAGGGAAATATTTATCAAAAACGAGTGTGACGTATGACGAAATCGAAGATGTTATTTTTTCACGATTCTTATTTTGATCGAATAATTCGATTTTTCGAGTCAGGTGAATAAAATTGTGAAGAAATAGTGGTTTAAAATAATGGACGAGGATCTAACGAGTCGCTCGAAAATGAACGAGCTCGGAAGAAAAGTAGAAAAGATGTATTACATGGGCGCGTCTCGATGAATTGATAATTGGCGTTCGTGAAGCGAGAGCATTAAACGGTTAGGCGCCCCGCAAGACGACCACCCGTGACCGTCTCAACGAATATTTTCATCACGTCGAAAGACGTATGATATTAAGTTTCTACCAAAAAAATGTAAAAAATATATACAGAAATAATATGGAAATAATCAAAATTATCTTCGAGTGTAATTTTTCAGAAAAAACGAACAGGTTTCGTCCCAAAATCATTTTTTATTGAAACGGTTTGAATTTTAACAGTTGGAAGTAACGAAAAAACATTTTTCTCGAAATGTAATTGACCAATAACATTTTTGAGCACGATTCCAAATTTATTTTTTACATTGAACAACTAAAAAATCACGAAAAATAATTTTTATCGATGAAAATTGGCCAATATCATTTTTGAGCACGATCCATAATTTTTTATTTTCAAAAAAATAAAAAAATTTTGTATAAAAATGACGAAAGAATATTTTTATCAATGGTATATTGCTCGATATCGTTCGCAATCGATCCGAACGTTAAAGTGGACCGAGAAAAATGAGTCTTTATCGGACGTAATACTTCCTATACTTAAGGTAATCGACGACGTGTGCATCGTGATCGAGCGAATTGCGACGAAAAATAACGGTGGGTGAGGATCGAGCTGTATTCTCACTTGCAGCAGGTTTTTCTTATCGCGTCTAGAAAAGATTGCTGACTCCTTCGATACCTGCGAACCCGCCGAACCCTTTTTTTTCTCGAGGCAATAAGAGAGAAACACCTCTGCCTCTTTTCTATCCAGCAATAAATAATGTCAAATCGAAACGTCATTCCGGTCGGATGACGGAACGCTTATTTGTAACTCGTTTCAAAGACGGAAACAAATCCTGACACACTTTATTTCATAATAAAATGGCTATAAAAATATTGTTTACAATTTTAGTAATCGATGCAATCACTTCAATTTTCATTCTAGTGATGAAAAAAAAGCGAAAATAATTGCAGTTAAATCACATACAGGTGTTCAAATTGTAATTGAAATCATAATCAAAGTTTAATTCGAAAATTATTAGTTACGGTGATTCAAATTATTGATTTTGTTGTTGCAAAAAAAATCGATATTTTTGATATTACAATCTGATATCTAATCTGATGTTGATGATCTAAAATTCATGATAATAATAATGTTTTTAATTCAAGAAAAATTGATTATATAAATTCATTTTTTATATGAGAAAAAGAAATTTTTAGCGATTTTTTCCTTTTATTTTTTTACTTCGTTGCGAGATCGATATATCACGTTACAGAGTCGAGATATCGACTCTCGAACTCTCGTTGGCGTACACATAGTTCGATATGTATGTCTCTACATCGGTGGGCTCGTCGATCGGACGTTCGAGAGACCGCAAGAATGTGTCCCGCTTCGCGTTCTCTTTGTCGTGGTTTAACGCACGCGTTCGCCCATACAGAACAGGTCACCCTCGAAAGCGAAAGATAACTTTGCACATTATAAAGTTAATACAATAATGCATCAATTTACTCTCCGTGCCGAAATAAATTCACCAAAAATATTTTTAGAACAATTTAAAAGGCGCTCCGACAGTTAACGAAAAAATTTACAAATTGTTTCGAATCGTTCTTGGAATTCTTTAAACGGAAATTGCAAGTAAAGAATGTGTTTTATTGTAAACACGAGTATTCATAAAATGTCAAAGTTTATGACAAAATTGCAAGGCGTTCTAGGAAATTTTTGGCACCGGGAGGAAATGGTTGCAACCACATTTTGTATACATCGGGAAGACGGCGGGAATGACTCCGCGTATAAACGCGTTTGGAGATCATTCCTCTCAGCGGTCCCTCTCTGCTGTATGGTTTAAATGAGTCATGAAGAAATTTAACAGTGCGCGGAGACAGGCTCGAGAACGCCTTCCACTTTTTTCTCTCTTTCTCCATGTCTCTCTCTTTCTCGTAACATGCGCGTTCTTGATTGTAACATGTGTCGAAGCCAACTTCCAGAATTAGACAGGAGCGAGATCGACGAATATAAATATCATATTCTTGAAAAAAAATGAATGAAATAAAATACGGAGAAGAAAATGCTTTTTAATTAAAATTAGTGGAATCAAAGTATGAAGAGATTATTAATTTTAGTTTCAATTAAATTACATAGTGGAAATTAACTTATAATTAAGAATGTCAATCTCTTATTCAGTTTATTTTATTCACGTTTATCAGTTAATGCTAGATTTACCAGACCAGTCATTTTGACTCGTGCAATTTCCATTCAACAGTATATATTTAAATAGCTGGTAAATTTAGTGTTAAAAATAATTCCAAATAATAATTTTGACTAGAAAAGTATTAAAAAAATATTTCTTATTATAAAAATAAAAATAAAAAAATAAAATATTTTACTAAAATGAGATAAAAATATATTCAAATACAATTGCTATAAAAAATTCGATACTAAAAACGATGAATTGAGTAATTTAATGTTAAATAAAAAATAAGTGAATATAAATGCAATTTATCAGCAATCCAGGTAAGTATTGAACGTTAAATAGTGGAGAAATGGCGTGAAGTAGGCACTCTGGTATTATAATGACCGGAGACGAGAATTATGTAGCGAGACTGGTGAAAAGAGAATTGTCTAGCGGTAAGATGCATCGGAGAGGTGCGTGCGCGATGGAACACGATGGACAGACGGATGCGCTCTTCGCGAATGTCGAGTCACGGAGAGTGATTGAACATTCTGTAATGAATTAGTAGCTGATTAACGACAGTGCAACAACCCCGCGTGCTCCTCGCTCTGTCTTCGTGAAAATTCTGTATCGATGCAGACCTGAGAACTAAATAGTTGCACGCTTCGATGACCGGCAACGATTTCCCGTGCACTTCTCCTTTATGCCCCACCCGGTTCTGTCCGACTAGACAGCGGTAAAGGCAAAGAGAACAAAAATTATTTATAAACCGCCACAGGAGAAATTCACGATGAGAACTTTTTTTTTATTAATTTTATTAATTTTCATTCAAGACTCACTTTCACGAGAATTTTTTTAATTCGTCGCTTTTATGAGAGTTTTTAGTTAATATTTCCAAATGAGCCGATGAAATATGTATGAAACTTTATAGCTTTGGAAATACAAAGGTTTAGCATAATTCATTGATTCGAAAATAATTTATGGCTCGATCTCGAAAAACAATACGAGAAATATTTTTACTCTAAATTAATTCATTCACGATTTCGTTGCATTGTAAAATTCTATCTTTTATATTCATTGCTTATCAGATATTTTTATTGTATGTTTTTCAAATGAGCTCATACTTGAAATGTATATGAAAAATTATAACTTGGGCAATAGTACGAATGCTTAACATAATTTATGTACACGAAAATAATTTATCGGGAATATAATTTATTACTGGATCTCAAAAACGATCTCGCGAATAAATTAGCTTGGGAAACCGTGCAAAGCGCGAACCCAGAAAAACACGAAATATAGAATAACAAAATTTTAATGAAGCAATTAACCGGAAAAGCCATAAAAAAAATTTACCATAAAGTAGCGAAAAAAAATGCTTTAGGAGTGATTTCGAACGATCTTATAAAAAAACTATTTATTACCGTTGTAAATGGTAAAAAAAAAGTGAAACAATTTCTCGTGAAGCTGACACGAAAAATTGTACAAATGACTCAATAATCCGTTCGCGGATAAACGTCGACTGTCCTCGGTGTAGGAACATTATTATCACGTGTGTAGTAAAACGAGCAATATCTCTGGATCGTAAGACGTTTGCCGGCTTTGCCGAGACGAACTGGTCGTTCTTATTTTCTTCTTTTTTTCTCCCGTTCCTTTTCGCGATTGTTGCGGACACGCTTCGAGAACTTTATTACAAAATATCTCTGCAAGCGTGTACAAGGAGAATAATCGCGAGAGCTCGAGAAAAGAGAGAACTTTGAGAATAAATTCACGAGAGGCCCGGTAGCCCTCAAAGTATCGCCATTATTCACGTCTCTCCGGAGCTAGCGTTCATTCCCAGATAATTATACATTTAATTATAATACGAGATTCTCCGAGCGGAATATTAGAATTCACAAATGAGTCAGATTTATGCCTAATCAGAAAAAATCTACATCTATAAATATTTGATCAAAGGTGGAATAATTCAGTGAGATTCTCGTACAAAATGTCGCACATTTGTCACTTGGAGAAAAAATAATCTCGAAATTTTATAATGGAGAAACTTCGGAGTATTTTTTTTAAATATAATTTTTTATATTTTTTTACGATAATTTTTTGTTCGAATGAGAATTTAAATACGAGCGTCTCGCTCTCGGTATAATAGCTGTCGGAAAATGTCGATCAAGCGTGCGCTTTTCCCATGTTAAAAGTCATTGGCTCTTGCACTCGCGATCTCTTTGCTAGCTCGGATAAATTTCTATCTTTATAGACGCGTGTGTCCGTGAACAGAAATTTCTGACGATAGCATTCACTATTTTTTTAACGTGTGAGCGGCTCTCGTGTCCGTGTTTAATACGCACGAAACGAGAACACCGCTCGAATCAATCGTCAATCAGATTTCGAATATACATATTGTTGCAAAAGACTTATTTGTTGGAAGGCGTGTACGCTCTAATCGTGCTCGAAAGAATTGCCTTCAATCCTCCTCTGTTTACTTAACTTATTTTTCCTTCTCATTGACGTTACAATAAAACTGAATTAAAACGGTGAAAGTTCATTTCGTCACTTTGAGAGTGATTTTTGAATGGTACAGAAAAAAATTGAGAGCTGTTGAGAGAAGAAAAAATATTGTTTTGTTATTCAATTTTTTTTCTTTTACTTCCTGAGTTTCTTTATGCAAAAAATTACAGGGAGAAAATATTTTTTTTGGAAGTTGTAACGCGTGGAAAGTCTTCTGTGTATACAAACGTAAAATGGAGTGTCGGTTTCCCGATGTCTTGCGGTCTTTATTCTCTCCATTGGCGCGGCCGTTTTCACATCCGAGAGACGCGGAACCCTCACAAAATAAACTAATAAACCTTCCCTCGTTCGTCTCTCTCTCTTCTCTCTCGTTCTTGGTTTTCCTCATCCGCTATCTTCAACACTGTTCACACGAATTTCAGTAAGGATACGAGAGTTCCGAGTAACGATATTCGTCTCTGTATCTGGTAGAGATAAAATTGACGAAAAAAGTAAAGCAAACGTGAATGGTTTTAAATGTCACGTGCGGTGACAAAAACGCTACGCGTGAGGTGAACTTGAGATAAGAAATCTTTACATATTGAAAAAATATTTTTCCTGCAGTCTAATAATAAAATTAAATATTAATAATATTTTACTAATAAATTTACATACTAATAAATTAATAAAAATTAAAAAAATAATAATTTTTTGTCGTTTTCCAACTTTTTGAGCCTCAATTTTAATTTTTTATTGTAATTGATTTTATTTTTCAATTATTTACTTGTCATTGTAGTATAAAAATCTACGACTTTGATCAAAAAACTTTTTGTCGGAATTTTTCGCAATCTTTTTCCACATCTGCAGCGTGATTGAGTAATGCCCATACTTTCAAATATCCACAATTTAATAAGAATATTTTTTTGTCAATCACAATTTTTTTACTTTTATTTTTTCATTAATCAAACAATAATGCAACGTCTGAGTCAAGCTCAGAAGAATTCGAGGTTTTTATCACCCTGCATCGTTGGCTCGTGAAATATACAAAGGGGGGAAAAAACATCGTTTCTAGTAGGTGCGGTGTGACATCAATCAGACACGCGTGATAATAACCGGTAGGTTACATAAAAGATAAAAAAAGCCGCGAGAGAAGGCAAAACGCGCGCCGGGGTGACGCGGAGGCTCGGGAGAAACGAACCAGCTTGATTGTTCAAGCGTTACGAACTCTCGTTAAATCACGAATGTACATAATACACGTACGGATCCGGCGCAGAAAGGTCGCCTTTATTTTCGAATAAATAATCCACCCCGCAAGCCAATAAAATACGCGAGCAAACGGACGAGTAATTCTTCTGAAATGCCTTGTAAAAATCTCTCTATTTCTGGATCACGCTTCCGGGAACGTGTGATTTTTAAATCTCGAATCCGGTCGTAAATTCCAGTCACGAAGAAAATCTTATCAAATCTGAATCTCATAATTGATTCTTGAAAAACGAAAAAAAAGAATTTTTTGAGTCATCGAATAAAAAATTTTAAAAAATCGATATCATCGATAATTGATAATTATAATTATCAATTATAATTGATTTGAGTACATCGAATTTCTGTCACCAGAAAAAAAATTAACCTATCAAACTTCAATGAGTAAAATTTAATCGAAGTTAAATTACAATGATAAAAGTATTGTTTTATAAAATGAGTAAAAACAAGAGGAAATATTCATTTTAAATATCAATAAAATTGAAATGGCCAAAAATACATGAATCGCCACCGTGGTTCGGGACTCGATAATCGGTTTAAGACATAGAAATGAGTGTGTCGAATCACCGGTTTCAAACATCGTAAATTCGTCAAGTACAACGTTTACACGGATATACGCGTGTAAAAAGCTCTTGCGTATTTATAAGCGTGTACTTTCGTATACGAGTTTGCATACACAATAATATTCAGTATTTATATTATACGTGTACCTGCGGCCATCGCTGCTGCCACGAAGTTTATGGAGCATGAGATTGCTTTTGAGCAGATCCAGCGCAAGAGCGAGAGACAGAGAGAGCAGAAGAGAGGAGGAGGAGAAGGAGAACAAAAAAAACAAAAATAAATCGCCAAAAAAATAAAAAGTAAAAAATAAAAAACAAACACGCGTGGTAATTTTCGTCTGTCAGTTTCAATGTAACGCGCCATTCGTACCAGGGATCCGAAAATGAATGAACCTGTCGATGGGGCATGAATAATTGTCCGGCGAATTATAAAATTATCTGATTCCATTAATATTTTTTTTAACGAAGAAAAATGAAATTACTTTCGAAAGTGAAATGAATTTATTATCGTGAAAAAGGGGTTAATGCGAATTAAAAATAATTTATTTGATCCCGGGGTTTATCAATTCCTACCTCGGGTTAAATCGCGCCGAGTAAATTAAGCTCGTAAACAAATACGAAAAAAGTATTATAAAATGTGCATGACACTGCTATAATTAAAAAAATAATCGCGAACCCGCGCGAGTGTGTGATACAAAGTAAAGATTTTCAGTTGCTTTATGAGTGAAAAAAATTAATGGGAAAAATAAATTGCGGATCGTCGATTAATCAATAATTCTTTACCTCGAGAAAAATTGCATAATATTTTGCTCTTGTTTTGTGCAATTATACAACAATGTAACACCTCTTTTCGGGACAGTTAGTCGCTTAAACTGCTTTCGAAAATTGGTTGAATTATGACCGCGCGTATATTTATTCGCGAAAAATATTCATACAGGCACGTGGTGCACACGGAGGCGATTATCTTTTTAATATACCGCATGTGCGTGCAAATTCCAGCGTGCGGTTAAAACGCGAATTTACTTGCAATACACGTACAGGCGAAAATATGTATATACACGCAAAAATATATACAAATATATTGTATGTGTATGTATTTTATATAAGGTAAATGTAGATAAATATATACGGGCACTTACTCTCAATGTTAACACCTTGCGAGTGGAAATGCATATTCCTGCGAATATATACAAGAAAATAAAATGCTGGAGGACCTGCGAATTATTCTCGATCCTGATAACAGATAAAATTTTGAGATAAAATTAAGAAAAAAAATCTCAGAGTTCGTTCGTTGACGTGAACTTATTTTCTTGACGTGAACTCATTTTTTTTACTCAGTAAAGAATTTTTGCTGAAAAAAATTAATTTCAAAAATGGAAAAATCGGTGAAAAAATAATTAAGATATGAAAAATTGAGTTCCGATCCAGGAATAAAGAATGAGGAAGTGGAAACGCGGAGGTGAGAAGAGGAGAGGATGGTAAGAACGTGATGTCGTTCCGGGGGGACTGGAAAGAAAGCGAAGACGACGATTTATCCAAGAATCCATTCTACGTATCAATTAGAGAGCTGGCTATTAATTTCTCAGAGGCGCAACAGGCATGTTAAGCGAGAATACCCCATTTTTCTCGCACTCCTCTCACTCTCTCTCTCTCTCTTTTCTTTCTCATTCCTCCACACCGGATTTAACATCTTTTTTTCGTATTGAAAGTTTCAGGAGAGAATTGGCTCTTTATCTTCAATCGTCCTCGAGCGCTATCTCTCGTCTCATCCATGTCGATTCTCTTCGTTTTACAATCTTTTTTTTCACTATTCTGCATGTTTGTATTTTTTTCGTGTCCTTGCGTCCGGTGGACAAATCAATCAAGAAGAATTTACGAGCTCGAAGGAATTTGTAAATTTTATTTACATATTTTGGGATGAAAATTGTGTTTGTTGTTGTATTGATTTATTTTTTAGGCAATAAATGTTGAAGACGAAAGTTTTTTGATGATTGAAATTTTAATGGAGATTTTGAGATCGAGTTTCTGGTTGAGTTTTTTTTCTTGCGCGGTAGTTCATTAATAAATAGATCTGCTCGGGCTGTCAATTAAGGCGTACCGGTGCCAGGGATTAATCCCCTCGTCTTTTCCGCTCTATTCGAGCGTTCCTATACGTAACTTCGATGCATTCTAAAATATGCCCCGAGAGCCTCCAGACCGAAATTCTCATGTTCCACTTTGCGTAAGGAAAGTTTTGATCGACGTGAACAAATTGAAAAATAAAAAGCTGAAAATTTAGAGAAATATTTTTTTAATGCTGACCCACTAAAAATTACCTTGAACGCTTTTAAATTTGAATTCTACATTCGTCGATGTATTTCGCTTTTAAATTGAAATTTCTGTAATTTTTTTTTGGAAAGATCGCGTGTTGCAGTTTCGTAAATTTTTATGCTCCTAGGTCGTAAATCGATAAATATATTTTTTGCGAGTCTTGGCTCGGGATCGACGAGAATGGGAAACGATGAAAAAAAAATGTATAAAAATGTTTGGAAAAATGAGAAGTCGGAGGGAAAGAGAGAATAAAAAAAGGGGAGAATATCGCCAAGTGTCTGTTATGCAGATTAACGAGATTGGCTGAACGCCCGAATGCCTCGCGCTGACACAAAGAGTCACCGGTGAAATGTGCTCGTTGCGACGAGGCAAAGCAGGAGGAGGAGAGAGAGCCAGAAAAGGATCGCAGACGTCGCTAACGATTCACGCAGGATATTTCGAAACCGGTAATGAGATCGATGTTTGTCTCTCTGAAATATACGTTTATAAAACCCGTCGAATAGCCGACCCTTCGCACCAACACACCTGAGCGGACAAATTCTCCATAATCCTTTCCGGCTGTCTGGAGACAAGACTTCTTCTTTCGTAAAAATTTGATCAAACGTCTCTCGTCCTTCCAGCAGAGGAACAAAGTTAAATAAATTAAAAGAAAAAATGAGGCGAATGCATACAAGAATTTTTTTTTATTTTCATTTTCGCGCACTGGACAAATTACCGACCAAGAGTCATTCGATTTTATCGCGTATGAGAGAGAGTGCATTTTTTTTATCGAATGACCATGTTCGAGGTTAACGACTTTTTCTCCCCCGTTTTGTTGAATTTTTATTCGCTCTCGTGTATTTTCCTTGTCTCCTTCGAAGGTTAAAGACGAATGAGGATCGGATTTTCACGCCGGGGACACTCCGGAGTGAGCTCGAAGTTTGATGGAGCCCTCGCCACACCTCGAACGCCATGTTGTGTTTCACGCATCTCTGAAGCTCGCTAACGAACCCGATCAAAACACTGTCCGTTTAAGTTATGCGAGAGCTCGGACACAAGACACTTTTTTCTCGTTCGGAACCTCCCTCGACATCCTTTCATTTAAGTGTCGCGAGTCGAACTAAATTTTTGACAGGTGTCAAAAATACAAACAAAAAGGGACGAATAAGTATCATGGACCCTAAATTTAACTCATTAACGCCCATGGTGTTATCGACATCGAAGATACAAAAAATTAGATTGCACACGTCTCAAAAGAAATTCATTCCAAAATAAAATTTTATTTTTTTCCTAATTTCATAAATAAAATAACTGTCAAAAATATTAAAAAATCTCAAGCTCGAATTTATTGGCCAAAAAATCAAGAAAAATGTGATTGAGTAAATAATCAGTAAAATAGAGAGAACGTTTGAGAAAATGGAGAATTTAATCTTCGGTCATTCGCAGGGTAGTCGGAAAAACTCGATGACGTATGACGGGAGTAACACGAGAGGGCAAAAGTGATTACGTCGGTTCTTAATATCCCGACATCCGGTGAAATTCCAGGATGCTCGGTAGAAAAAGGGAGAAGTCTCGTTTTGTTGTCCGTCGCCGCTCTTGACCCCGTGAGTAAAAAAGGAAAGAAATTGAAGGAGGAAAAAATTTCGACGAGGATTCGAGAGTTTATTGCCGGGGCGCGTTGATCCTTAACACGGAAGGTTTCTCGCGCGAGCCGATAGAGCGAAAGGTATAACGTCATATCTTTGATTTGTGGTCGAAGCCGAGAGAGGAGATAGGCGCGAGGCGAAATTCCCGTGATGAACAAAAGCTTCCCTCCGCTCGTATATATAAATATATAAATATAAATAAACGCACATGCGCATGCGCACTTAAAAAAAAAGAATCAAAACGGTTTATAACACCGGAATGTACTTTTCACGCCCTTCAAATCCAAAAGCCCGCCACTCGTAATTCCATCGCTTATGCGCCATTAAAAAGTCAGGAGAAAAAGTTTTCATCCCGCAATCGTAGAATATCTGTCGAACCGCTGATTTTTACTTCCTCGTAATTTCAAGTCGACGTATAAACTCTTGCACCTTGTATTATGATACTCAAATTTTTCTCAATTTTTATTCCCATGGCGATTGAAATTTTATTCATTTTTTACAGTTTTTCAACGTTGAAAGAAAAAAGTTTCAAAAATAGAATAAATGAGGAGGGAAATATGGAGAAGAAATACATCCGATGCGTTTATTGTATATGGGATAATGTTTCAAACGTATACGGGCTGGTCTCGCGAGGTGCGTGATCACCGACAGTGGCACATCTGTAAAATTTGTTCCTCCCGCCTTCTTCTTGCATTCGTGTATTTATGAAGAAAAAAAATATATATAGCTACGAGATTTTCGAAGATAAGTAACTCTATACGTATACATATGTACTCAGTGTATATATTTGTAGTTTATATATGTATAATGTATATAATTGTATATGTATATGTATATGTATATGTATATGAGAGTCTTTCGCTTAACTAATTCGGTTATTAAAACGAATGTTTCCTCCGTGGCGTGTGACGGGGCAACCAAACGCTGCGACCATGGCACACGCGAGCGACCAATTCGACCACGCGAAATTATACGCACACGCATAAAACGAGAAGAAAAAGAGAATTCAGCAAGCTCGTGCGTCAGAGAGAATTCTTTTTGTACGAAAAAATGCATTTAAAAAAAATTCGTAATTTTTTTTCTCGAGAGAGGGAATATAAGAAATTGTGGATTCTTTTTAATTCATTCCGTTGAGAGGATTCTTTTTCTCGAGGTGTAAGAAATTATCCAATGTTAATATTTTCGAGGAAATTGTACACGTAACGTTTTTTTTTCTTTTTTTTCGACGAGGAAATGCACGCTCGTCACGCACCTGACTTCCCATTGTCCAATTTCTTTTTCCTCCTCTCTTTTTCCTATATTTTTATTTCGTTATACTTAGAACCCATACGCGTGTAACAGTAAACACCGGAAAATCACGAACGGACTCAATTTTCGGTGTCGTTGACCCTCGACGACCCGTTGACTCGAAGAAACGGAAACGTCATGACGAAAATGAAATAAACGTGGCCATTGACGAGAATATAAAAAAGAAATAATAATTCTCTATTCTATGATATAATGAAAAGAGGAAATAATTTTGTTAAGATGGTAAAAAGTAACGTTTTTCTTCTGGAATTTACATTGTACGGTGCATTTGTACTTATAAGTCGATAAAAAAATAAATGCGTATAAATTGAGCTCGCGGAAATGGCAGCCCGGGCCTGCGTCCCTTACCAGCGCGGTTTTGTTCCGATAGCTCGTTAACCGCGAGGAACGCGTTCGGCGTATATCGCTCGTGCATAACATAGTAGCAAAGCTCCGGACAGCTTGAGTGAAGCACCGCGAGCAGCATTAATTCGCTGTCTCTGTACAGGATCTTCCAAAATCAAGTACACACGATGTAAATAAATATCAAAAAAGTATTAAGAATAAAAATTATTTACGTTAAAAATATTTAATTATTAAAAATATTGCAATAATAATTCCTATAAATTTCAAAATCAAATTGTTTTACTCAATTTTTTTATACAGCGATTTTAAGATCCTTTTACCAAAATGATATGAAATTAAAATTAATCGAGTTGACCTTAAAATGACTAAATTTTTTGTTTTTTACTTAAAAATAAATTTTCTTTTCTGGACTCAACTTTTTAATCATCCTGTACGGATTTAAATACTCACACACTCGTAATTCTGTTCGTACGTGTATAAAAGCTCAAATACGCGTACAAAATGTTCACATGTGAACTTGAGCGCTGTAACAAGATTGCAAAGTACGTACAGGGCAATAGAAAGTCTCGATTTCTCGACAACGACGACGACGGCGATACACATAAATAATTAAGTGGTATGCAGTGTGCGCTCTCCGGTCGAACAGAATCCATTGGTACTCGGGTGATCGCTGATAATTCATTTATTTATTTATTTTCCCCATCCTAGTGATCCAAATTAAGGCAACAACAAAAAACAAATGCGATCCCGACGATCATTTCGAGGGTAATTTACCAGACGATTATTATAATTTAAATTCCATTCGCGAGAGTACAATCCCACTCGAGTCAATATTTTTTATCGATATAAAAAATACATTTTTCAAACGATTTTTATTAGGAATGATCTTCATTTATTGTTTCCTCAGGCTCGTAGGATAAAATGGAGATCAGAATGAGGAGCGATCACTCAGATTGGAAAAAAATGGACGTTGAAGACGAAGATCGCGGAGTGCGATACCGCGAGAGGGAGAGAGTGCGACGACGAGGAGAGGAATAAAATGAGTGAGAAATCGCGGAGGCGTTACAGATGCGAGGAGATTTAAGAGTCAGCGATCGCGATCGTTAGGAGATTCTCCGATGAGGTCCATGTCCGCTATGTTCAGGGTATCTATAACGTTAATGCGTTACATTCCGCATCGGGGAATGCGATGCAGATTTCTTATATGAACGAGACTGGATAAAGTTATACGTCGCGAACGGATTCGAGCCGTCTTTATTTCGTACATGCGCCATCCCTCGATTTTTCCACGGCGCTTATACATTTTTTCAAGTCCTTACGTGCGGTGCACACACACATATTCGTGTGTGCGTTTTATACGCGCTCAACACCGAGAAAGACATTATCGGCCGGACACGTTGGGAGCTTGTAAAACGGCAAACGTCCTCGCCGAACGATGAGAGAAAAGATAAAAAAAAAATAAAATAAAAAAATGAAAAAGCGGGCACGAAAGTGCAGTGTTACGCATTTTCATTTTTTTTTCTCTCTCCTCGTTCTTCGATGCCTTTCGTCGCCCGAGCACGTGCGATCTCTCCGCGAAAATAATGTACAGTCGATTTTATATTATTTATATTTTTATCGAGCGTTTCAGCGAGTGTTTATAATAAGAAATATTGCGAATTTTATTATTCTCAATTTTACTGTGTTTTTCCTCTTGATTTTATTTTATTTTTATTTTTATTTGGATTTTATTTTGCTTTTTGGTGCATGAATTATTTCAGAGAGAAAATCGTTGTCAAATTGAGAGATAAAGTTTCGGGAAGAAAAAAGCTCTTGACCCCCAATGCAGCCACCAGCGGCGACGACTCATCACGAAGAATCGGCAGTAAAGACTGCTAACGTCTTCATCCGCGTTGGTATATCCAACCGCGGCGGGAGGCGCGTCCTCTCCTCTGTCTCGGGTACAAAAACGAGGACGCTGCGTTTCCAAGTTTTAAATATCACTATAAATAATCGATTATATGGCGACTATTAAATGTTTTAATGAGCGTGTGTATTCGCGGGGCACTGCGCGAAACGAGAGAGAAAAAGAAATCCGTACAGGATTCCAACTTTTTATTTTCTCATTGCGATCGCGGCGCGATTATTCCTTAAATCTCCTCCATCGATCCAAACTTTTCATCTCCCTGAAGTCACTAAATTTCGTCTTTTAATTTGTTTTTCAACATTTTTTACATACACAATTATAACGAGAGAAAGATTTCAGGCAATTTTCACTCGAATTGTTAATTCGAGAGCAAAATCTGGAATTGCGAATTCTTAAAATCGTGGAAAATACGGAGACGAGGAAGAATGAGAAATGAAATTTTCAATCAAGTCTCCGGAGTCTCGGGAGGGAAAAAAAGATCGCGTGAAACTTTGATGAAGTTAAATTACGATTCGTGAAAGGTTTCGTGGCGAGCGTGCAGCCCTACAAGGAATTTTGAAGTGAAAGTCATATCCTATTCTCACTTTTTACGGCTCTCTTTTCTTTCTTTCGGAGCTTCACAGAAAGTGTAATGAAGAAATTCTGAAGATGGAAATATTCTCAGGCAGATTTTAATCGTCACTTTTTTTCAATTTCTTTATTTTTTTTTAATTCTTTTTTTTAGGAAACAGAAGGATTCCGTTTCTGCTCGAAGTACGCTGAAGATTTTATCATGGTCCAGAGTTACTTTCCGGTTGAATTTTATTGTCAGTCGGGGAATCTCATTGGAAGCATCGCGGTAGGTTGAACGACAGGATCGAATAACCCGCACGCACCGACGAGCGAGAATTTAATTTTCGATCCATATGGTTAGCGAGGACTTTCGAGATTTGTCTTACGATAGATATCCGCCGCTGCTACCTAACTTCACGGTAATAACGTTAAAAGTCTTCATTTACACGCAACTCAATCATCATTTCGATTCAAATCAGAGGAACCCGCTCCGACATTTTTCTCTTTTACGATATTCCTGTCCGTCAAACTCGATATTCGACGCATAAAATTTAACCTCTGTGTCCCGTTCGTGAAAACCGAAATTTCTTTTGATCTCCGATTGACGAATCGAAGAATCTTTTTCGGTGCTTCAACTTCGATTTCGCACGAATATCAATTAAAATTATATTTAGACTTTATGGAATTTTAATTTTCGATAATTTTTAGGAATTTTTTAAATTCGTAAAATTTTGTATGAAGTGTCAACGTGACTGACTTCATCATTATAAAAGAAAAAAATATTGAAGTCTCAATTTCTGAGTTTCCTAAAATGTCAATTTTTAAATTCTTTCGAAATGCCAAAAATCTTCGATTTCAGATGAGATCGAACCGGGAGAAGGATCTTTTTATCGCTTTATGTATCAAAGCGCGTGTGCACATATTTATCGTACATAACATTTATTCCTGTAATATTTATCTTTCGCATTCTCGGTGAGAAGCCGGCAAACAGCGAGTTTCACAGAAAAGTGAGATTTTATCTCACGCTCTCCCCCGCGAGAGATCGGAGCGAAAAGCAGGAGATTCTTCTGCCTGTCCTTCTCTATCCTCAGCTGAAAGTTCGCTTCGTCCTTCTCCCCACCGGTTGTACGCCCCGGTGTCGATTTCCGAATGGCGTGCTTCCATTTTTCGAGACGACAGCTCGACTCTTTCACGATGCAGGAATATATAACCAGGACGATATTATTTTACACGCGGTGAGACACACACGCATGAAAAAAACGGACGGGAGAGTGAAGAGAGGAATCGAAGAGAGGAGGGAAGAAAAAAAAACCGAAGGCTCTCCCTCTCTCGCTCCACTTCCATTCAACGTGTCAATGAGCCCGGTTCTCGCTGGTTTCTTTTTCCGATACGCGCGAGGTGGGTCAGTGTTGCTTGAGAAAATTCAGAAAAAAAAATCCATCGCGTTTAACGAGAGAAAAAAAAATTGTCGTGGACTTCCGTCGAATAAATTTGTGATAAAGAGTTAAAAATTCATGATAAGCGATAGAAAAATTCTTGATAACTCAAAATTTATTCATTTTCGAGATTTTCTCATTTCAGAGACTCATAATACCCTCGCCTGGTGGGTGAGAACGTAAAATGATCGTTTAAATGAAAAGAGAGAGAAAAAGACGTGCGTAGAGAGGAGAAAAAAGGAAAATAAGAGAGCACGCATTAGAGTTGGAAAAAGGTTCGTCTTTCCAACCGGATCGTTTACGCGCCCGCGCGCGATCGTCAAACGGAGAGTCCATTAGCCCGGCCCTCCGTGTAATCGTCGAGAACTATAAAAGAATATATGGACATTTGTGTATTTTTATTTTTTCAATTTTTTCTTCACTCGACTTTTTTTCGACTTCCTTTTGTTTTTTTTTGATTTTTTTTTCTTTTGTTTCATCTCGTTAAAAGAACAGTGGTTTCGCGCACTTTGCTCACGCGCGATATGTTATGCGTAACGCCCATACTCGAGCATTATGTACGCGGAATATTTAAAAATACTCAAGCGTGTACGCGCGAGTACGAATTTCTTCGTTGCCAAACACGCCCAATATCGCGGTAGCGTGACGAAAAAAAAATCTCACCCGCTTTAAGCTCCGGTTAATTAGTCGTTAAGTATGCTTTATTCAGGACCCGGACGCATTAATATGAACGACCGTGATTCGTCTTGGAACGGTCCCGATTTTTTTACCGAAATTCTGACAGATTTACGAGAACTTTTATTCACGCTGGATTAAATTTTATTGAGCTAAAAAATTGACATTTTTAATTAGTGGAGAATTCTCGAGTAATAACAATTATTCAATTATGAAAAAAGTGGACAAACACTTTTGGGCGAGTGATTCATTTTAAACGAAATTTCGTTCGGCTACAAATTGACGATTTTAATTTGAACAAATATGAATCCTTAAATTCAATCAAAAAATTAGAAAAATTGATAATTATAAATTTAGTTAAATTTAAAACCAATTATTGAATACTAAAAATTTTGAAATTAAAAGATACAAAATTGAAAAAAAATCGTGAACTTATTAAATTAAATTTAGTGGAAAAAATATTGGAGTGAGATATTAGTGTAGAAACCAGAAGTCAGGGATGTAAGGGATAGTTTATCGCGGAGAAATTTTAGCCCCGAACGATCGTAATACAGCGAATATGTATACAAATATATTCTCGTGTGTGAAGGGCCGTATACCTTTCGCACGAACTATAATCGTCCAAGGAGATTTTTCAGCTACCGTGCGAAAAGGTATGCGCGAGAGTCTGGCGTGTATAATACAAGATTTCGAGAGAGAGAGACTCACGCGCGAATGCGGAGAAGCGGAGATGTGAGAGGAACAAAAAAAGGAATAGAAAAAAAATAGTCTCCGGTGTTCTCGTTCGCGCTCCGTCCGTCGTTTTTCTCATTTTTTTCTCGTTGTTTTTGTTTGTTGGCGTTGTTGCTGTTGCTGGCGTCGTTGTTGCCCGCGTATCCGAGGATGGAGCCTCTAAGATGATCGGGAGCCCCGCGAGACTGCGATATCGAATTACCATATGGCACCTGGGTCTTTTTATTCCCTCTCGCGAGAGAACTCTCCTCCTTCGCTCTCTCTGTGAGAAAAAGAGCCAGCACGAGAATGTTCGAATAACTGCAGAGAAAATAAAAATCAAAAAAACACTGACGGCGAGAAAAGAATATTTTATAAAAATTCTTTATTTGCGTTAAATCCTATTATCCTGAGTATAGTGACAATTTATGCGAAGAATAAAAATTACTGAAACGTTCAAGATGTGGAAGAGATTTTATATTTTTCTTACTTGCTATAAATTTCTGAAGATGAATAAAAAAATAATTTAATTAATAGTCATTTATTGCAAAAAATCGTTTGAGCATCAAAAATATTGTTAATTTATTCAAAAAATTATTATCAAAAGAATTTTTGAGAATGGCAAATTAATTTCTTTTTTCTGTTTTTTTTAAATTTTTTTTTCGACTGGATAACTTTCTGGATATGAATAACAAATAATTTCCCTTGCGTTATTACAGTCCTTAAATCATTGGATTACGAAAAATCTGAAAGACAAACTGACGCTCGAGTATCGGGGAATAAGTTTTTCCTAATACGTGGAATCGGATTAAGTCGGAGGGAAGTCACACCCGTGGATTACGCCTCCGTCTCCGGGGCTCCCGGAATCTGAGAATCCTCGTGCAGCGGGAACGTCAGCGTGGGATAAATTTCACGTCGTTCATCCTCTCCAGTTAGCCGGGTCATCGTTGCGGACGATAAAAGTGCCCCGGGCTAAAATTTTCCTCTGGATGTACCGCATCGAAGCGAGAAATAGAAATTATATATGAAATGAACTTGGGCTTGGCAACGCGTGCATAGAATCTTCCTCATGAAATATAATATTCTATCCCGTACTCTGATGCAGCACCAAAAAAAATCAATTTTGTAGTTTTTACCCTCTGGTGTAAAGCAAACAATTTCAAAAAAAAATTTATATTAAAAATGTAAAAAATACGAAAATCCAACAAATTTTTAAATTAAAATTTTAAAGAATAACCCTAAAAAATTTTCAGCTTTAAAAATTGTAAGAATAATATTTTTTTATTTGGAATTTCCATATTTTACGTATTTCATCAATTTTTGTCTAAAAATTGCAACAATTGACAATAACTCTAAAACAATTTCGGATTTAAAAATTTCAAAAACGAATACTTTTTCGAATATTTCATATCTTATTTTATAAATTATATCAATTTCAGACTTGAAATTGCAAAGAATAACTCTAAAACTATTTCAGGTTTCAAAATTAAAAAATAATTTCAAAATTCTACTATTTTATTTTATGTATTCTATTAACGAGGTAGAGAAGACTGTAAGTGTTTACGTGGGAACGATACGATTATAACCAACGAAAAGCGTGTATTGTCCGTCTCGAATTCTGGTTTGTTCCCTCAGGATATTTATTGTAACTGGCCAGTAAGTTGGCTCCTTATTGTATTAGAAATCTCCAGTGTATTTATCGCTGAATGTAACACGTACGAAAATTACACATAAATAGACGTATGAAAATGTATATAAATAGAGAATCGTGCGTTTATTATCACGCGGATGCGATATATGGTTAAAAGAGATGGTGTCGCCTTTCTCTCTCTTATTTTTCCTCTCTCTCTCTCTTCCTCGCGAACACAGCGAGGAGCGAACAAACGCACGCTCGTGGCAAAGAAACCGCGGGCGCGAAAGGTCTTCTGGGCAAAATCCCTGCAAAAGCCTCGAGATACTCCCGAGAAAATAAGAAAGACAAAGACAGAGAGAGAGAGAGTGAGGAAAAAGAGAAAAAGATTTCTCTCTCTCTCTCTCTCTCTCTCTCTCTCTCTCTCTCTCTCTTTCGCCTGAAGCGTTTTGCTCGGAGGTCCATTGTTTTCTGGCCCGGTTCGAGATTATGCGGACGGTATGTCGGTGTAACTGCATAAACGAGAAAGACAGAGAGAGGGTGAAAACGGCGAAAAAAGAGAGATGGCGAATTCGTACGTACAAATGCGTAGCTAACCACCTACGAGATATACCTCCGAAGCTCTCTAGCTCGGTATCACGATGTTTCGCGAACAAAGGGTCAAAGAGAGAAAAATTACGAAAAAAGGGGGTTGGAGATCCTTGGAGCTTTTGACCAAGATTGGAAGAGAATTTATTTTTATTGTACAAATTTTTTCTTTTATTTCACTTTAAAACGTTTATTGTATTTTTACTTTATATTATATATTTCTTATACATATATACGCGGTATTATTGACCGTGATAAATTGAATGAGTTAAAACACTCGAAATGTTAAGCAAAGCGTGAAAGTTTCACGCTTATTCGTCCGCATGTATTATTTCCTATTGTTTTCAAGATCGACCCCATTAGTTTTGTCTTCTCTCTCCCGTATAGATATCGAGTAAAAAGCCAATCAGCGCGTTTCTTCGATTTTCATCACTTTCCTATTTTATTTCATTTTTTTTTCTTTCTGACAGGATATCACGAGATATATATTTCATGCTCAGCTTTTTTGACCCCGAATAAAAGTACGCCCCACGCGATTCACGTTCGAGTCTTGCGGAATCGCGGTAGCCAACTCGTGAAATTCATGACCGCAGATATTACGCGCGCCTCTCGCGAGAGGGGAGAATTCTCGCGCGTCTAGAGTCAGTTTATCGTAATCGGAAGCTCTTTGCACATAACATACGATCGTCCGTTTCCGATTCAGCGAAAACGAGGGGTCGGAGAGGGAAAAAGGAGATTTCAACGAGAGAGAGTCTGTCGTCGTCTCTTTAAATTCAGGAGCATCGCAGAGTTTTAACGCTCCAGACGTGCGACGATTTCACGAAATATCGTTTCAATTTTTTTCTTTTTTCGGTTTCTTATTTTATTTTTATTTTATTTTTTCTTACTCTCTCGTCGCTTCCGAGCTCTCGCCAGACGAACACACCGAGCGTAGGACGTCTCTTATCGCGTCGCACTTTTCGTTCTAGTTTCCTTCCCAGACGCTTGTATTCCATCCGTATTTATAAAAGAGCTTCTCGTCCCTACCGTAATCGCCTACGACTCGAATTATGGTCCTAGATATTTTTCTGTCTGGTCTCGAAATTTTTTTCTTGCGATGTTTTGAATGCAGAGATTACTCGTCCTCAATATCTCTCTAAAATAAACAAGTCAAAGAGACCAAAAATTATAAATTTTTTAAAAAAATATCTCGATTTGAGACTACAGAAATTTATGTCAGACTCATATTTTTGTTAGATCGTGATTAGTAGGTCACGGAACACCTGATAAAAATGTAAAATTGTATTTTTTGTCACGTGAAACAAATTTATTAAATTTGTACCCGGGTTATATGGATTTTTAACGACACGATGTTTACGTGTTTCGCTTGTGTGCGAAATGTCGAGTGTACGAGGAACAGGACACGACCTGGACCGACCGAAGGTGACACGATGTAATCTGACACACACAAAAAAACATCAAAACCAATCCAAAAGCCCTCGAATTATTTTTCTAAACTCCCAAAATGATTTTTTTATTCTTTTCCTCTTTATTTAAAAATTTCACAATATTTCCAATCAACTCGACAAACATAAAAATCATCATCAATAATTTTCCCAGTCAAGAGCTAATTTTCAAATTTCACAATTAAGAAGCAATTTTCAAATCTAATGACAAGTGAAAAAGAGTTTTGTAATTTGGAAAGTTAGCAATAAAGGATGAACAATTATTATTCCTCGTAAAATCGTAAAGAGATGAGGGAGAGAGACGAGACGATTCTATCCTGTGCACGCGTAGTTTAGCAATAAGACTCTCTGGTGTACGTATAAGATCGATGGTAAAGATAGCGAAGGAGAAAAAGAGAAGGCGGCTCTGTCAATTGCGAGCGTACGAGCGCATCGATATTGCGAATGGCTAGTCGCTCTCTTTCTTCGTATTATATGGTATATACCAAAGCGAATAGTCCTTTTAAGAGGACTAATACGGGGTAGCCCATTACGCGGTAAATCGAAGAGGAGTGGAGAGGATTTCGATTGGGAAGATTTTTCCCCTCGCTTTTTCTGCGACGATGCATGCGTCTTATTTTTTTTCCATTTATTTTTTTTTCATTCTTTCTCTCTCGATCTCTCTCTGTCTCTGACTCTCTCTCCAGCTCCCGTAACGATACACGTATCTTTTTCTCCACCGATGAGCGTCGTTATACCGATCACTACTCGTTACTCGTACGTGCATCCTCCGCCTCGTTACTAGAGTTACTCTCACTCGTGCATGTACCTGTCACGTGACCGTTCGAAACATCTGCATAAACGACGTCACGCTTACAAGTACGCCCTCTATTTCTATACAAATTCCCGGGTCTTCCCGATCCTGGAAATTTTTACCTCTTCGTGGATAATTTGAAACGTGAATTTTTTTTGGATTTTTGATTTTGAGAATTTTTCGTTCATTTTTATTTAAGAGATTTATTGAAATGTTTACAGCTATGAAAATATTTAATTTTAATATTTAGTATCATATCAATTAAATTTAATAATGAATTCTAAACTTTTGATCTTTTCATCGGTCATCGCGTGACGAAACTTCATTTTTCAATCTGATTTATTTATCGTCATTAGAATTTTTATAAAATTTTTATCTCGCTAATTAACATCTTGAAACTTTACTATTAAAATATAAATGTTCTTGAGTACAAATTTTCATATAAATTTCATCTCAATTTTCTTTAATTCGTGAAAATGTTAAATAAACAGTAAATACTTTTCTCGTTTCACGCTGTTATTTTTAGAATGTTTTTTTATCGATATTGTGCAGATTGAAAATATTTTCGGAATGATTTTTTGCGTCGGGACCGGCCTCGGAATATATCGTGATAAATTGAGCTCCGTCGTTAATGCACGGAGACCACCTTCGTGGGTTAAAGGGTTAAACCCCGACAAATGAGTCCGTGCAACACAGCAAAGAGCTCGAAAGGGCAAGGAGAAAGTGCAGTAGTTGAATCCCAGACCGTACGCTCACTCGTACTGCAAATATCTTTGTCCGTGTGTCCGTACGTTTGTGTATGCATTATTTGCAGTCTAGCATAGAGATCGTCTATACACAGGATTTTCCGAGTCAAAAGTAGCCTCAGATAAAATAACAAGACCTAAAAACTCTCAAAAAAAAAAAATTTCTTTACTATTCGTACATTTTTGAATTTTTTTTCAAAAATACCGAAATTTTTTAAGTTCAGAAAATATTTTACAGTTATTAAAGAAATTAAAAAAAGTTTTTTAACGTCGAGAGATTTTGAACTGGAGATTTTAGCTCCGGGATATGAAATTAAGAGAAAATAAAAAGGGTTGAAAACGCGCGATGGCTCATGACGGAAAGTCCCTCGTGTGTTGAGAGGGATGGGAGACGGAGTGCGCGATCGAGTATTAATGCTGTTTGTTTAATACACGGTTTCAGGCCAAATGCGAAGAGACAAACGAGCCAGTAGAGGAAATGCGAGGACACAAAGAGCCGAGGCGGAGACGACTGAGCAAACATTCAGTTTCTCTCATCTCCATGCATCTCTTTCTCTCTCTCTCTCGCTCTTTTTTTCTCCTCTCTCCTTTCCCGCTTGGTGCATATACGACGTCTGGTCTTTCGCCCTCTATTCGCGTGCATATCCGCGCAACTGTCCTGCTGCACTTTTCTCAGTGCAAAGAGAAACAGAAAACGTTTATATTCACTTTTCCACCTCCAAAGTCTCAGCGCATAATATTTTGTGCACTCTCGACTTGGATTTTCATATCGTGACAAAATCCGAGCTCTGAACACTCGAGCCGCAAAATCATAGTGAAAATATTCACCGAGAATTCATTACAAAAATAAATTACTTCGAATCTCAAAAAATATGCATGCGAATAGAAAATATTCCGGAAATGTTTTTTATATTTTAATTCTTTACACTTAACCTCGATTTTTTACTCTTTCATCGAATTATTCGTCTTTCGAGGAATTTTTCCATGAAAGATATTATATTTGCTCCATTTTTATTATTTTCCAACTCGATGTTTTTGCGAAACTCGAAAAGGAAAAACCATAAAAAAATTTGCATGAAAAAACTCTCCGAGCGAGAAAAAACGTATTTTATTTTTCAATTTTTTTACGCCTCTCCGATATATAAAAATCTCGCTCGCATCAATTCGAGCTTACACTCGACATTTACGTGCGTTTCGATTATGCAGAATTTTTTCTCCATTTTCACGGAAGCGGCGCGCGGAGACTTTGCATTGCGCGTGTGTGGACACTGGGAGAGTACGTGACTGCGGAGCGCGGAGGGAACCAGGACACGGAGTAGCTGAGTGTAGTCTCTTTGAAAAGCTACCCGTGAGCTTCTCTTTTTCCTCCTTTTTACCCCTTTTCTTCATTTTCTTCTTTTTTTCCTCATTTTTTATCTCCTCCCCCCCCCCCCCGTTTCTCCTCTCTCCCGCCAACGGTCCCGGTTGGTCGTTCTCTCGTCTCTTTATACGCTCGCGCTCATATTTATATCCCCGACGTCCATTATGCTGCGCGAGAGATGTTTCAAACGCGGAATTTTCGTCCCCCCTGTCCCTCTCTCCCTCTCTCACCCCCCACCCCCGCCAGCCCGATTTTTCTCCATCGCGCGACGTCACGTTTTACCGATGCTGGCCCTGTGGGCTCCCTTTTTTCCTGGGTATGCACGAATACTCGGTTAGACGTCGACGTCCTCGCACACTCACCCAATGACCTATATCGCGACTTTTCCGCACATACGCTCTCGTTCCACACACATCAAACTCTCTCGTCCCTTCGACGCACACGCGCCTGTCCGTCAACTCGCGAAAAATGAATTTACCCTGGGAAAATGGCTCTGGGTTATCGAGCAGCTCTGTCATCCCTTCAAACGTCAGGAAACGCTTCTCCTCTCTGTTATTGTTGCATTTTTTATTGTTGTGATTATGATTATTATTATTATTATTATATCACATTTTCACGGTTCGCGCTTTGTCAGGCACAATGAAAGCTTTTTCGTTCTCTCATATCTGCCGTTTTCGTACCGAAAATATTATCTTTTTTTTCCCCTTGTATTTATTTTTTCATTCACAAAGAAACTCGTAAAATTCAGGAAAAATCTTTTTTCATTTCTTTTTGTGAGTAAGTGGAAGGAGTTACAAAATGTAATTTTCCGTCTGTGCCATGGAAAAATGTGGATAATTTTTTTCATGGGGATAAATGGATGATGAAAAAATTCTGGATTTTGGTTTTTTGTCTCGTTTATTATTTTTGAATTTTTTGTTACTTTTTTTGGATGAATATGGTAAATGTTCGGAAGTGGTCGTACGCCATCATAATAAAATGCCAATTATGATAATTCTGAACGATGAAAATATGAACAAAAAAATTTTTAACTTCATTTTCGAGCCTCCACTTCCGAATATTTGCCATAAATGCGAAATTCATTCCATCTGTAATCCGGATAATTTTTTCATGGAAATAAATGAATGACGGATGAAAAAGTTGTGAATGATTTTATTTTTCATCTCGTACATCCCGATTATTAATTTTTTTCCCGTGTCATTTTTGTCTCTGACGTTTTTTCATGAAATTGTTATACTGTTCGCTTTTCGCTGGTGGCAGGATGTAACGGGCGTGAGTTTGTGTATAATAGCGAGGATGTAGCGAAAGAAGCGTGTCCAGAGGGGGATCTGACACCGTCACGCGACGTAATTGAATGATTATTCTCGCACCTCGTTATAACTCGGTACAAAAATAAATATACACGGACATATGCACGCAGTGACTTACACGGGTGTATAAAAGCGTATATAACCGCGCATGATAAAATTCTGAAGGCTGCTGGGGAAAACCGAGGGGAAAAATAAAATAAAAGGTAAATGAAGGAAAAAAAAACGAAAAATCGAGGGAAAAAAGAGAAGAAGCACGAAAGGTGATGTTTTTCATCGCTTGTTTTCGGGGCGTAATAACGAGCTACCAAAATGACACAGTACAAATATATTAGTATCAGGAACGACCGTGTGTATATTTAACGCGCGTAAGAGAAGGCGATGCGTGAATGAGAAGTGAAAAACTCAAGGGTGTGGGAGACAACATTTTTTTTCCTCTCATTTTTTTTTGTTTTTCTTATTTTTTTTTCTCTCTCAATGGCGAGAGAACCTCGTACCCTATAATTTTTATTTTTCACTCTCGTTCTCTCTTTTTTTTAAAACTTTTTTTCATACTCTCTTTGTCCCTCTATCGTCACGAACGTCGTATTAAATCGTTAGTCGCGCTCCTCGCCCTCGTAATCGGTCCCTTTAATTTTAAAGGCTTCGCCCAAAACAACATTCGTTACCACCGGGACAATTTCTTGAATTATGGTACCCGCTCATTAATGTGTACACTCTGCTTACGTGCACGTGAGAACGCGTGTCCAATTTGCATCTCGATGCAATGCCTCGGAATTGTCTCTCTTTTTCTTTTTTTTCGTCTCTCGTATCTCGCTCCTTTTTTTCCCTCTCGCGTTTTCCTCTCTCGCGGCCATTAAAGTCGACGTCCTGTCGATTATGATCGCGAGAAATATGGCGAGGAGAGAAAGGTGTCGAAACCGATGTAAATTGACGGTCCAAAATGATCCATCGATGTCACGATATGTATGAGAAAAAAAAATGAAAAAAGGAAATAAATCCGAGGCGTGATACGGCAATTTTTGATTCTCTAGTCGACGGGGGTTAAAGCAACGATTTTACAAGTCATTTTTACAGATGACCGTGTAACAAAGGACACTATTAAATCCGAAATTCCTTCACGGAGTGCGGACAATATAAACGTGATGATATATTTTTCTTTCTCTCGATTTTCCTGACAAGAATTATTTATTTAACCCTAAATTAGAACATTTTTACCCTTTCAACGTATATTTCATTATATTGGAAATGAAATTTCTTTCTTTTTGTTAATTTTTAAGAATTTTTTTTTACAGATATTTTACGTCGAATTTTCGTTCGTCGTACATCTGTTCTGTCGGGACCCGAATTGGATCTTCGATGGGGCATTCTATCGTAAGAAATAGATCGACTTACAACGACGGAGACCATAGAATTCTCAAAATAGGCGAGAAAAGGACAGCAGCAAAAAAATCGAGAAAAAAGAATTAAAAAATAGAGGAATCCTATACGGGGTTGAGGGACCGAGATCGTGAGTCTGGATCACGTCACAACACGGTGTCACTTCACTGTCAAACCGGATTAAGGAAATAAGGTTGGTGGTTTCAGCGATCGCCCGCTCACCGTGTGGCGAATCGTTCGAGGACATTTTTTCTATTTCTAGCTTTTTTTTCCTTCCTGCCTCCTTCCTCTTTTACCTGTTGTTAGTTCACGGGACTAGAATGTGCACGTGCCTCGATCTCGAGGATCCTTGGAAATCCGTTGAGACAGTCCGATCTCGCGTAATACATGAAAAAATGACTAATCCATTTTTTTACCTTTATGCAGATGTAAAAGTTTTAAATTATCCTCGCAGCTTTGAGGATCTGGAAGTTGTTCGATACGTCGAGATTAATATCGTATAATTTGCAAAATTATAGATGTATAAAAAAAATTACAAAATGAATAGAAAAATGATAATTTAATTCATTGTAGAGTAAAATAAAAGGCTCTGAACTCATTTTTCCATTACGTCATAGAAATTGTACTTCGTCAAGCAAATTACCAAGCCTTCATGTGAAGTTCGTAGAGATTAATATCGTAGCATTTACAAAATTATACATAAGTGTATGAAAAAATAAGAGAGTAAACGGAAAAATGATAATTTAATTACCCATTTTTTATCGAGTGAAATAAAAATCCTCTAAACTAATTTGTTAATTGCGTCATCGAAATGTTCACGTGCACTCTGTCAAGAAAATTACCGAGCCATCAAATTAGAAAGAAAATCATCAATTATTCGCTACAAATGAATAATTTTCGCTTAAAGAGTGAGCAAAAGTTAATTGTTTAAAACGAAACGTCAATGACATTAAAAATGTTGAAACGACTCCGTTCTCAATAACAATCCATTCTGTTGCATGTTTATTGCTACCGTCAATTACTCGTCCGGGGATAATTACCGTGGCGAGGCAAGGGTCATTGCGAAAAAGCGAGAATGAGAGTCCGGGGGAGAAGAGAAAAGAGAGAAAAAGAGAGAAGGAGAAGAAAAAAAATGCGAAGAGATAATGTATTGCGGAGAGGTAAGTAAAAGACTTCGGAGTTGCATCGAGGAGGCCCGAGAGAGATCCTCACCAAGCATCGCGTTATATATTTCAAAGACGCCTTACGTTCATTATCTCCTTCTCTGTGTCGATTCGCCGCGATGCATCGGTGACGTGTGGGCGACGAGAGAAGGCCTAGTCAAGCTCATTCCCTTATTATTATTATTTTTATTTTATTTTTATCTCATTTTTATCTTACCCTCTATTTTTTTTATTTCAAATATTACTGCAGTCAGCCACAAGAACCGAGCGGAGACTTATCGTAAATTCACCGACGTTCTCGCCCCAAGGACTTTTCATTTGTAGATATCGATTATCGAACTATCGCAAATCCTATCCAGCCCTCGCAACGAGAGGGATACAAAAAAGGGAAAAAATATTTGACAGGAAGTATTATTTCAAGAAACGCGGTAATTCTGTTTTTTTTTTTCACCGAGTTGTTGCTCGTGTAGGAAGCAGGAAACGTTATTTACGAGCTTTTAAATGGCGACGATACGATCGTCTGTTCTTTTGAAAAGTGAAGACACAGATCGAGATTTTAACTTGAGATTTTTACAAAATAACTTTTTGTGAGAATTTTTGCTTCTTTGATTTATTGTTATCAATAAAATGTAATTAATGATAATGATGATTTATTTTGAAAATTTAAATTTAGAGTTTTGAGAAGGAAAAATATAATTTTTATATTTTAAACTTGTTCTCGGTGTGAATAAAAAAAATGAGTTTAAAGAGGGTGTCGAAAAGAATCAATCATCGTTTTACGAAACGAGTTCAGCGACGTCTCTCCCTCTCGACTTCATTTCGCCCCGTGTATCGTCCTTTTCATCCTCTCGTTGTCGCTAACTCCCGATGAAATCGTGAAAGGAAGTGACTCTCGGAAATTCGTTCCCGTCTCTCGTCCTCGGTTCCATTTCGCGAACTTGTATTCCAGGACGGAGACACGAGTATAAATTTTCGATATTCCTGTATAGGATTCTTCAGGAAGAATTTCACGAAATTGCTCTTGACCGAAATTATTTCAAAAAATATTTTTTTGAAATAAATTTTTTGATCTCAAAATTTTTATCGTAAATTCAATTTGCGATATTTCAAAATTTTTTTTGGATTCGGCAAATTTTTGAAACCTCGTTGGTACTTGCGAAATTTTGAATCGATCTGTACGCACATTTTTATACACGTAAAAGGTCGATGGCCGAGCAAGCTGCGACCATGATCACCGTAAGAAAGAAATCGCGCAGGCATAATTAGCGGAATGATTGATCGATGCGTGTCCCTCGAAGAAGAAGAAGGGCAAAATGAAGAAATAAGAGTAGCAAAGAAGAGAAAGAGAGAGAAGGAGGAGAGGAGAAGATGAAACTATGCACGCGTATTGCTGGATGCTGCTCCCAAATTTTTATCTCTCCTTTTTTCTCGATCATTTCGCGACGTGTACGCGTCTCTCACACTCGCCCACGTCTCCCATCGAAGAGCTCGCGATGCAGCTCCGGGGCCGGCGTTTGCCTCAATTTAGGGCCTCGAGCGCATTCTGCATACCTCGGATCGCTTTTTGTTTATTTATTTTATATTTTAAAAAATTGCACGAAAAAAATTGAAAATTTTATTTTGAAAAAATTGAGCAGTATTGAAATTTTTCCAAAATATTTTGAGAGTTCGATTTTTTGAAAATTTGAAAAAAAAATTTTCCAATAGAATGTTGCACGTGTTTGGCGATGGCTCAAAAACAGAAATGAAAATAAAAAAGAGGAGGAGCGAAAATCGAAGTCTTCCTCTCCGAGAGGTGATTTTTACGAATAAAAAGTCGATAAATACGCGGATTATGAGAGCGTCCACTTGTGGACCGTGAAATAATCTCCGGTCTGAGATTCTCCGGCTTCTTATACGCATAATTTTTTTTCCACCACTGGCGATACTTTAATGGTCGTCTGTGTACGTTCGCACAGACGAAAAGTGTTGGATCGCGCACATTCGCGTTTTATCGCGCATAACGTAAAAATCTTTCGAAATGCTTTTTTCGAATTTTTCTGTATTTCTCGTTCGCGCAATAACGATAAATCACAATAAATTTTGTAGACAGATTTCAGTATCCTTACATTTTTTCAATCTTTAAGCTCACCGTAAAGAAGCGTGAGGGATTATGAAAATAATTTGAAACCGCTTTCCCCTTTCAACTCACCTGGAACAGTAAATAAAAAAATTACATTAGTAAATATGACAGTGAACGAAAAAAAGATTTCTTATAGAGAAACATTTTTTCAAACGTCAAAGAATTTTTTTTCGAATCAAGAAAAAATAACGGCGAATTATAAAAATTTTAAATAATAAAAAAAATTATAAAATAAATAAAAATCGAATTCAATAAAAGAGTAAAAAATAAATGAGCTCGATGGCATATTTAAAATTCGCTGAGTTCTAAAAAAGGTTTGGCGACGCTCGCGAGAGCGAAAAGGGTGGAAGGAGCGAAAAAAGGAAAAGAAGGGAAAAAAGACGAATTTAACTGGACCCGACGACAACGAGACGAGACTCGCAACTGTATGTTAATCGAATGCTCGGCCGAATACGGAATAAGGACGGTGTATATAAAAGTACGTTTCTCCCGATCGCCTCTTTCCCTCCGACCGCGCCGATCACGAGCGTCCGCAAATCGTCTTGCGATTCTTCGCGTGGTCGTCCTCGACGATTCTTTCTTCTTTGCCTCGTCATCATTGTCGTTCATTGCGGATTTTCTCGTCCCTTCAACGCTGCATGAGAAATGAACGACAGAGCGAATCCTTTTATTTCATCGATGCGTGACGTCCGTGGACATCAAGAATTTTCCTTCTTACTTTTGTCTTGCATACAAAAAATATAATCACGACTTTTTCAATAAATAATTATCTCTGAATTCTTGTGCATAACAAAATCCAAATAACATCGAACAATTAAAAAATATAAAAATTCTTTAAAAAATATTTATCAAAAAAATTCAATCGTCAGAGTTGGTAAAGTCAGCAAAATTCCAAGTCTCATAATTTTTTTTAATCCTATTTTAACTTACAAAGTAGAATATTCGGTGGCATATTTCGCTATTTGCATTTTATTTTTCGAAACTGTAAAAAATTTTCATTTGAAAATTAAAAAAAATAATCTGCCAGAGTGTTTTGTTCATAGCTCGGAAAAACTGGACTGGGCATTAAAAGGTTTAATGATAATTTGAATAAGTATATAAATAAAGTGAATATACGTGCGTAGTGAGCGCGTCATTCCCGTCTCCCTGGGGTCCACAGGGTACTCAAAAGGACGTCGCACTTTGCACGATATTCCGCACGTACCTGGCTCCCTTTTTCTCTTTCTTACAGGCTCTCGCTCTGCGAAGAAACAGAACGGAGGAGGAAACTAACCATGGAGAGAGGAAGAGAAAGAGAGAGAGAGAGAGAGAGGAAAAAGAGCGAGGTCGATGGCTCGAAGTAGCGAGGAGGGTGCGAAGGATGGCCGCGATGCGCGAATGAGCTTAGGGAGACGATTTCACCCCTCTAGCTCTTTCGCAGCACTCGTAAGCTCGCACAAAACGCACCTGTGACTGCATCATGGAGAAATGCTGATTATATGAATCGCCGCCATTTTGCATTCCCAACGAAAAAATAAAAAATAAAAATGAAAATAAAAAAATAACCAAAAAATAGTTAACAATATTAAATCCTTTATAACTCACAAATCAAAAATAATAATTTACAATATGAGAATTTTTCAATTACAAAATCTCGAATTTTTTTTCGAAAATAATTTTCGAAAGAGACGAGTCTGTCATCATTTCTGTAGAGAATACTTTCACGTTTTTCTCGAGTGGATTTCCTTATTCCTGCTCTCCGCAGGTTATACCTGGAGAGGTGGATTATCGGTAAAAAGTTCAGGCCGACGTCACTGGGGCACATTCTGTCCGTACATGGATGCATCCGGGGTACATAGCGGTCCTATATATGTACTGTAAATACATTAGTGTACACGTAGAGATCGTGCTATAGAGAGCACTGGGGTTATTCTTAGGGTAGGGTAGGGTTCGCCGAGCGAAAAAAGTGCGAAAGAGACGACAATCGAGGGATCGCGAGAAAAAGAAAGATACAGAGAGAGAAAGAGAGAGCGAGAGAGAGAAAACGAGAAGATAGACGCTAGGGTGCAACGAGAGAGGGTTGCTAGGAGCTCCGAGGGGTTGTACGAAGGTGGCGATGGCTGTTCCCGCGTGCGATCGTACAGGAAAGAGCAGAAGCGTGTACGGCAGCGCTGATGAAAAGAGAGAACCACTGACATGATGCTAGAAAAAAAAAAGAATTAAAAAAAAACGAGGAAAAAAAATACCCCATGTCTGTGTGCAGTAACGAAGGGGAGGAGAGAGGGTGTCTTGCAGGGTGATGGAATACGACGAGAAAAAAAGAGGTTTGCGCAGGGAGGAGGGTGAAAGGCGAGTTTAGAGGAAAGAACTCGACGTGTATAGTGGATGAAAGGGGTTGGTTTCGCATGCGAAGATGCGTAGAAGATGGCGTATGACACAGAGAGCCAGACACAGAGAAGAGAGAGAGAGAGAGGGAGGAAAAAGTGAAGAGAGAAAACGAGAGAGATGGATAAACGAGAGAGATAGAGAAGCGTGTATGCGAGCACTCGCCAGGGCACTGCACTCTCCGGCGCATTGATCCTACCACGAGACAGGGGTGCCTGCAAGAGAGGTGCGTATATGCACCGGCAACACCAACCCTACGGCTCTGTACCCTCATTTTTTTTCCTCCTTCGAATCTTTCTCCTTTTTTTCTCTCTTCCAGTATTTCTCGTTTCTCTTTCTCTCGTAGTCTCCTTCTCTCCTCGCTTTCATTTCGTGTCACACAGACACACATCACGGAATGACAGATTTTTCCGTCATTGTCCAGGAGTCGTGGAAAAAGAAAATAAAACACAAAAAACTTCACCTGGGAAAAAATGTTTCGTGTGAATTTTTTTTACGAATTTTTACCTCATTTTTGTCTCATCATTTTTCACCTTATCGGATTTTCGAATAGAGATCATTCAGATGGGGAAAATTTCAGGCAGAAAATATTTTATTTCAGGTTAGAAGAGTTTTGCACCCTCGTTTTTTCTTCGCGGGTCTCCCTACTCCAGTTATACTCTGTTCCTTTTCATTATTTGTCTACCGTCATCGCGTTTCCAAGCATTTCGCGATAATGGATATAAAAGATGAAAGAGTGCGTGCGCCTAGGCCTCGCACCACCCTGAAATGTAGTGCGAGCAGAGCTTCCACGTCCAAAGTGTTTCCTCAGCGAGCCACATTCAGTGTCTCTTGTTCCTGGTGTTTTTCCCTTCACATGTGTTTTTTTTTCACTTCGCGTAGATTTTTTTTTATTTCGTATATATTTTCCCTCCCGTCTCTTGTTCACTGTACTTTTTTATTCCACGTTTTTTATTATTATGCTGCTTTTTTTCTTTCTTTAATTCGCAGCTCGGATTCAGCTCCGGTGAGCACAGGGCGAACTCGTACGTGAAATTCCCGCGGATCGGTGACGTTCGTTACGCGCCCCTGGAGGCACTTGTGCGTCTCCAAGGCACTCGGGGCGCGTATCGTAAGGAGGAAAAAAATCACGCACCGGAGAGAGATGAAATAAAAATAAGAAAAATAGAAAAAAAGGAAAATTGAAGAAAATCATTGAAAAATTGTTTCACGTTTTCAATTCAAAAATATATTTTTTTTGAAAATTTATCATCAGTTTAATCATAATAATGGATGAAAGACGATAAAATAATGTGGAGAAAAAAGACGGAAAGAAACAGATTGAAAAAGTGCGAGTGCTGAAAAAAAGAAAAAAAAAGAAATGCACGCACGTACGCAAATCCCGTGAGAGGATCACGCCTCGGTGATGACGAACGACAAGAAACTCATTAAAATAAATAAGAGAAAATACATATTAATGTACGCACATTAAATACTCGAGTTTTCATTTTTTATTTCCTCCTTTTTCATTACATCAGCGAGCTTGCATTAAATATGTCGCGGAGAGCGTACGCACCGAGGGTGGGAAATAAAAGCGAGAGAGGACGAATAAGTACGAATTTACGCACCGGGAAAAATCTTCAGGTGCATGAGCGATAATCTCCGAGCTTACGTGCAACTCACTTTCGAGGTGAGAGCTTGGACTGAGAGAAAGCAGAAATATAAACGTTAATGCGTCGTGTCCGACTAACGCGAAGGGCTTTTAGCAAAACGCACATTAAATTCTGTATTTTATTCATCAGAGACTTTTTGAATAATAAATAAACGCAGAGGCGTTAATTTTTCCCAATCGCTCACATGTTTGAAATTTTTAACACCTAAAATATAGAAAATTTATACTCTTTTTAAAATATTTGCTTTCAAAATTCTCGAGCTTAATTTAATGATTCATATACTTTTGTGAGTTCATACTCGATGCGCATCTCCCGGAATATTTAATCCGCTTGGCGAAATCCTCACAGTGGTCGCGAATTTTTTTATTCCAGCTTTTTTAGCCGGAATAAAAAAGCTGTCCGGCGTTTCCCATCTTCCAGGGTCCGAAAAATATCCGGCACGTGGGTGAGAGACGTCGAGAGAAAGTGATGTTAATCCGCGTAAAAGGTTGAAGAACATTTCACAAATTATTTTTTCTCATCCATTTTTTCACCATAAAAATAGATTAGACATTTTTTATTTACACAGATTATCGGATCAAAATTTTTATCAGCTTCCTACGTTGATTTTTATTCACGGGAGGATTTCGAGAAAAAAAACGGAGGAGAAATCTCCTCGGCGGAGGAATAATAGATAAGAGAAAAAGAGAAGAGAAAAAAAAAGCAGTGAAGAGTTGATGACTATTTTAGAGGACAGAACGCACGCCCTCGCTCGAAGACTCAACACGAAGGATGTAGACGAAAGAGTCGGAAAAAAGAATAAGAGAGAGCACGCACACACTTTCGCAGAATTTTCGAGAGCTCACGAAACGTGAAAGAGCATTTTTATCGATGTATGAGCATAAGTGCGTTCTCTCCTACTCCTCCTCGTACTCGCTCCCCGTGTGTAGGACTCAAAAAGCTCGTACACGGCCATGTGGTCACCCTCTTGGAAAAAGATAACTCCAGACAGGAAGCATCGAAAATATCGCTCCGGGTGGTCCGTGGTAACTTTCATAATTTGTATTTTTGGAAGACTTTTTTCATCATTTTTTCACGTGGTTTTGGTGCAGCATGTTTTAATTTAATTTTTTTCCTGATTTTTAATTTTTTTCCTCATTTTCTCACATCGTTTTAATTAATATTAATTGAATACCGGTTTGTATTCGTTTATTGGAGTCGACAGTGTTACAGCGAAGCGTGACATCAAGGGTGAAAAAGAGAGAGCGAGGAGGCAATAAAGGCAGGTGAAAATCTACACACGCTCGAGTGTGTCGTGTAATTGCGTTCACCGGTATTACATTCATTCGAATTATCGATGGAATCCTTTGACACCGTGCAATGAAAACGCGAATGATAAAAAGAAAATTAACTCGAGAATGTCGACGGGAGGATGAACTTCGTGAAAATTATATCTCAGTCGACAATTATTATAAAATTTTTCAGAAAATACTTTGAAACGAAGTGAGTAAAAGATTGAAGGTTTAAAAAAATATTTGAAGATCGAAACGCTTAATCTCAGGGGCGTTGCAAATTTTCGCGTGCGAATAAAATCGCGACACCTGTCCGGACCGTTCTCATTCCCCGATTGAGTGTTTCGGTCGAGCTGGAAATAAAAGAGTGAATTTCGAGGGAATAAAAAACGGAGGATCGATAGGAGGCAGAGAGCACGAGGTGAGAAACGAGTGCATGCGATGGAACGAAAGAAAAAAAAAGAAAAAAAAATCCAGGGGGGTGGACAGCTCTCCGAAAACGTTATTCCTGTCGGCGATGGGATTCTCAAACGCCAGCTTACACATTTCGTTTCGCGTTCGACCCTCTTCTACCTTTCATCGCTATTTTCTCTCTCGGTCATTCCGTCCGACAGTTTAATCTAATCCAAACATTAAAGCTTACAAATCGTTAATTGTCACGCGAGGAATTCCACCTTTCGCCAAACGAGGATAAAAATAAAACTCGAATCACCTTCACTTTCAAAATAATGAAAACAAAATCGTGAAAGATCTTCAATTCACCCCATTTCATTATTAATTCTAATTTCAATGAAACATATTCATAATCAAATAATATCAATCAAATACATTCGTAAGAATAAAGATCTAACACGCATAAATACGAAGATAAAAAAATAACATGGCTGCCTGGGGGTGAAAAGAACAGGGAGCGAGTAATTGTGTCGTGTCGTTAACCCAAGCCGGTGTCGTTGCTAATAAGTCATTAAGGGATAACATTTCTGTGTCGGGTGCGAACCGTCATCAGAGAAAAAGATATACACACATACATACATACATATATACATATACATATACGCATACATACACACACCCACACATATATAAAAGAAGGGAAGAGTCGCAATTCTTCGCACACGTTGTTGCGTGCACGCATCGTTGCCAACGGAAAGGACGTTGCGTCTAACCTTTCAAACGGCCCGTAAGATATATATTACGCGTGTTTTTTTGTGTGTGCGAGATACGAGCGTGGGTGGATGCGTGCGTGCGTGAATAAGAACCCCCTTGATACGGGGAGGCTTGCTTGTTAGCGACACCCCCGGCGTCGGACGAGAGTCCTCTCTCCGACACCCGTCCTTTTTCCATCCCGCACACACATGCACACATGTCCCCGCGCGTGAGCATCACGCCCGCGTCGTGTCTCATCTCATCCTCGCCCTTCCGGAAGTTTCCGTCACGCTCACCGTGAAACTGACTCCCCTGCGATTCCCGCTCGTTCCATTAAAATTGGAAAATTTATTCAGAGGGAGCGCAGGAATCGCTCTCGATCATGCTCCGTATCATTAACCAATTACGATTTAATATTCCGATAATGATATTCATCCGGCTTGGGAACGTGAGGGAGAGATCGCGGGATTTTTAGTTACGACGTCGTCAAGCTTCGGTCAATTTCACCGTGCGCGAGGTCGAGAAAAAAGCGCTGATGCACGTATGCAAATAGCGGGGATGGATTTATACTTTCTTGGATACGATGCTTGTTGGTGGGTGTGTAAAGGGTGAGAGGTATATATACGCGATCGGTGGTGAGAAACATCCCCTTACGGCGCGCGATGATGCATGATTTTTAATGGATGACGAGCGTCGAGAGTCAGGCGAAGGAAATCTCGTCGAGTCTTCTTGTCGAGCGAGCTTCGACTCTATGCACGAATAACTTGCACGTGAAGGAAAAATTAAAGGAACGAAAACGTCGAGCAAGAGACGAACGAGCATGATCGATGGAGCATGAATTCGTCAGTGAGTTTTTTATTCATCAAGACAAATGTCACGAAGAAAAATTATTTGTGGTTTCCTTTTATAAAAAAAATGTAAAATAATGATTTTTAACGTTCATTCATAAAAATCTTGACAACGCTAAAAATAATTGTGTCATGATGCAGTTCAAGAATGAAGTGGAGGTACAATCCCTGACAAAAGTGACTGTTTCATACTAAACTGTTAAAATTTAGTTATCGTTTTATTGTTAGAAAATTGGGATTTTTTTACTTTACGAATATTGAAAATATGAAAATATTTTTAAATATTGGAATTAACGAAAATTGTGCAAATTTTTTAGAAATACTGAAAATTAAAATAAAATATTTTTGGAAATTACGTGTATAACGTATGCACGAAAGAAAGAGATATTTAATGAAAAATGAGAGAAAAAGTTATTGTATAAAAACCTGCTTCTGCCATCGGCATTTCGAAATTCTGACACAAGTGACCTTCCGAAATGACTTTTTTTACAATTCGAATCTGACACATCCCAACCATATTCAGAGATTAGGTTTTTGATCTATATATTGATCGTGACGTCACGAGAAAAAATTTTGACGAAAAAAATTTTATAATTGCAAATTGATTTGATGATATCTCGGGACTGGCTGAACGGATCGTGATGAATCCAACGTCATTCGAAAGAAAAAAATAGGTTAGTTTTAGGTAGATGCCTTCAGATTTGGAGTTGAGCTAATGGTTTCGGAAATATTTGTAGAAAAAGGTCGAAAAAATTTAAAAAAATTTAATCGTACTGTAAATAAGACACGGAATCTTCACGATTTTTTTATTACTCGGTGTCAAGACACTGCCGTGTCTTTAGATATTCTGTCTCAAGAATAACAGACGTTACTTATCTACGGCTATACTCACGTCGTTTATATATAATCGACGTTGCTTTTAGGACGAAGCATAGATTGACCAATCTTTAAACAAATCGAAAAGATTATAGCAAACGAAAAAATGGATAAATAATCGGAGATCCTCGAATATCGTTACGTTCACGTGTACTCGACGGTATTTCTATTTACTCAGCGGTAACATATAGGACGTCGTTTACATACATAAAAAGAGGAAAACGTGATTTACCGCGCTCGTTTCGCGATTCGACGACAGTCTCGTACGATAAATACTTGGAATAAATAAGTGTGTATTAATGAATATATATATGCGTACGAGAGAGACAGAGTGCAGAGGTACTTGCTCGACGATACAAAGGAATACAGGAGGCCACGATTTTCTGTACGAGAAAGATCGCGACTACCTACGCGCGTCCGCAATTTGCATAATTTTCTTTATGCGGATTTCTATGTATACCGATAAATAATACAAACGCCGATTTCTGTCGTGACACAACGACGGAGGGAAATGTGAATATGCTGGATGGAAAATATAGAGGTAATAAATACGCGCCATATTTTCTCGATAGGTATAATGACAAGAGTGCGCAAAGACGAGGGACAGCCTCCTCGTCTTCCTCGTCAGACGTAGCCAACGACTCCTTATTTATGATCACAAATTGTACGATTTTTCAAAACCCTACCGATCGGATGATGAATTCACGTACGTACCGTAATTGCAGAATTACCGACAATTACTGTTACGTCGATTGCCATTGTTGATGTTCTTTCGCTTGGCGAGAAACGAGGATAAAAAGTTGATGAGTAAACAGGACTGTGAGACAATTAGACATGTTGTGAGAATTTCTTTCATTCAGGAATTTTAAAATATGAAGATATAGGACTTGTATATAGGAAAATATGATATAGGACAACGTTGAGGTAATTAAGAATAAAAAAATAAAGATTAGGAATTAGGAACGAAGATAAAAAGTTGATGAGGAAACTGTGAGACAATTAGACATGTTGTGCGAATTCTATTAGTGATTTCTTTCATACAGGAGTTTTAAAATATGAGGATATAGGACTTGTAGGAAAATATGAGGATGTAGGAAAATATGAGGATATAGGACAACATTGGAGTGATTAAGAATAAAAAATGAAGATTAGGAATTAGGAACGAGGATAAGAAGTTGATGAGGAAACAGGACTGTGAGACAATTAGACATGTTGTGAGAAATCTGTTGATGATTTCTTTCATTCGGCAGTTTTAAAATATGAGGATATAGGACTTGTATGTAGGAAAATACATATGAGGATATAGGATAACGTTGGGGTCATTAAAAATAAAAAATAAATATTAGGAATTAGGAACGAAGATAAAAAGTTGATGAGGAAACAGGACTGTGAGACAATTAGACATGTCAGAATTCTGTTGGTGATTTCTTACATTCAGGAGTTTTAAAACATGAGGATATAGGACTTGTCTATAGGAAAATATGCGGTTATAGGACAACGTTGGGTGATTAACAATAAAAAATAAAGATTAAGAATTAGGAATTTAGAAAAAAAGAAAGATTTGAAAAAATAGGAATTCTCAATTCAGGGAATTTAGAATTATAAAAATATCCTGGCAATAAGTTTAATTGGACTTTTTCAATTGAGAACAATATTGAGAAAATTGAGGTTTGGTAGCATGATTCATCCGATTTTAATTATCAACATTTCGTGTCTATTGTGTAAGTTTTTTAATTCAGGCATTCACGAAATGAATGAATACATAAAACCATCGATGTAGCTTAATTAATAACCACTGAAATACAAAATCGAACATTTTGAACTCCCAGAATTAAAAATCATAAAAATATATCCTAGAAAGTTTAATTGAATACCTCCGATCGAAAAAAAAATATTGAAAAAATTAAGGTTTACTCGTGACCGAATGAGTTGCACGATTCATCCGATTTTAATTATTTGGAGAACAATGAGAGAAGGCCCGGTGAGGATCGAAGCGGCGCGTCGGGAGTTCACGTTGACGCGAAAACGGAAAAGTTCAAAGCGAATAATAGCTCCGGTATGGAGCGAGTACCGTGTTTGCGAACAATGTGTGCGCGTTCCCGTGTATTTTGCAGGCTGGAATCTGTGTTAGTGTATGGACAGGCTGCTGCTTCGCTTTCAGGCAGTTTTGCTAACGGTATAAGAGGAATCTTTCTCTCTCTCTCGCTCTTTCGTTATCCGCTCAGCAACGAAGACCGGGATGGAAAGACATTCAAGAGGCACCGAGTGTATCCAGCAGTCGTACCTGCTCGGCTGGTACAAGTATTTGCTGGCTTCCCGTGTCCCCGGCATGTCCATCTTTTCTCATTCTTTGCTCTCCTCCTTCGTAACCTCATACGCTTTTGTCCTATCCCAATCGATACAAAACCATTTCCCATATTTCCAATGAAGAGTTACATTCAATATGACAACAAATAGTCAGAAATTTCCAAAAATTCATCTGTCAGATAAAAAATTCTGGATGAGTTTCTATAATAGTTTCGAATTTTTAAACGACTTTGAAATTCTATCATTAATATTCTTAATCGATAGAAAAGATATATTCTGTTAGAATGAAGTAGAAATTTCAATAATTTCAATTTACTTTTTGAAATTCAGTCTCAGCGTATCAATTACGATCGTTGATCACATTGATCATAATTGTAATAAACTCGTAGATAAATGAATACTTTCTGGTTACGAAAGTGGTGCGTGCGGACAGGAAACGCTGAGAATTGACGCGGCGAGTCAAAGTCTGAGCATAGGAAGGGGTCTGGCAAGGTTCACGATATTCTCACGTCCTTAGCGCCGCCTTTAGTGTGCACACAGAGTTCCGCGCTTCTGGGCTGCTGTTTATCCGCTTTCAGAGGAATAAAGTATATACACGTGTGTAGAAATACATACAGAGGAGGAATGTATCGCGTCAATGCTTGGTAACCTGGGAGAGAAGAAAAAAAGATTGAGAGAGAGAGAGAGAGCGAGAAAAATGAAGAGAAGGAGATAGAAATAATCTTGGGTGTAGAGTGCCACTTCTCAGCCACGAATGGGCAATTGTTCTTACATTCCCGTCAGCAGCTGTTTATCTCTATCTTTCTCGATCGCGTCGGATCGGTTCGCGCGAAGCTCCCGATGATCGCGAGCTGCCACATCGCCGAAGGCTAGACAAAAAGCGCATCCTCGAAAAAAAAGTAAAAAGACGAGGAAAAATCGTCTTGGAAGCGAGCAGTCGAGTTAAAATCGCGATAGAATTGCACGTACAACGGGACATTGCCTTTTGACCGTCAAACGGGAGGAATTTCGCTCACGGATAGACGTCGCGTTGTCACTCCTCAATAAGGAATATTCAACATCGAGTTTCGATAGCTCGGAATTTATCTTTTTTTTCATGAATTTATTGATATTTTAGGTATAGAATGATGTTTTAGTATTTTTAAGAAAGTCGTCACGGTAGTTTCTGCAGGCAGTACAAGATTTCAGTTTCGATGATTTCTGATTATACTTTGAATTGATAAGAAACTCACTGCTAGTTTTTTCTGAATTTATTGATACTTTTCGTATTAAATTATATTGTTCAGACTCCATGGAGTGCACACGTGCATTTTCATATTTTTAGCAAGTACACGACGAGAGCTGTTAAAACAATCAAAACAACCCCTCTCTGTTTTGAAAATATGTCTGGGAATTTCCAATTATTCAGTTTTCCAAAATTATCACAATCAGAACATTTTTTCTCAGTCGAGGTTGACTCCTCATCAGGTAAAGTTCGGTCGGTGCGAACTTTTTTTTTCGTGTCAGTACAAGTGTTCGTCAGGGAAAAATTCAGGGATAGTTTAATAACTTTTAAATAGTTACAATAAATAAAAAAATTAAGAAGTGATAAGTGAATAAAAAATGAAATTAGAAAGTGATTCACAAACAATAAAATAAGTGAAAAGTGAAATTGATAATTCATTAAGTGATTGATTAATTGAAATCATTTGCACTTCGCGATTTCTTTTTTTTGATGAATTTATTCATATTTTAGGTATAAAATGATATTCTAGGATTTTTAAGAGAGTTGTCACGTTAGTTTTTGCATTCATAGGTACAAGATTCCAGTTTCGATGATTTCTGATTATACTTTTCATTGATAAGAAACTCACTGCTAGTTTTTTCTGAATTTATCGATACTTTTCGTATTAAATCATATTGTTCAGACTCCATGCAGTGCGCACGTGCATTTTCATATTTTTCGCGAGTACACGACGAGAGCTGTCGTCGAGGGCAGTTTTTGCATAGATGCAAGATTCCCTCGGATATGCCTGGGAGTAGCCAAATAGCTTCATAGCCTGTAGCATCGGTGCGAGCGTGCGAGTCTCTCGCACACACACCAGTCGTCGTTAAATCACGATTTTGCGAGCGCGAACGGGGCAAAAGCTATTCATACGAAGTTACGATCGTCCTGATATCGTCTCTGCCCTTACGAGTTCTCTCGCTCTCTCTCACTCTCTTTCATCTTGAATAAATATATTCTCAAACGTATCTGCGCTCCTATATACGTGTATAATGTATATTGAGGCTCGATCCTCGTTCTGTGACTACTTGACGATCGGGATACCTCGAGAAACCGAGAGCTTTGTATGGAATCATACATAGAGATGACTTACTTAAGTTCCCATCCAAGAGCCTCGTACCGTCCAATATACATACCTAATACACACACCAATCTATTTATACACATTTGCTTTATTGAAATGTCGCCGGAGACAACTCTATCGAGAGGAAATGTCATCGTTTGTTGTCGAATGGACTACATTCGAAGGGTTTTGCGATCGACGAACAAAATACCGTGCTGAGGAAAAATTTGAAAAACATCCTTGTGGTAGATCAGAGATTTTCTTCGAAGAGTTACGAGTCGTATACAAAACTAGGTAACTTGGTAGTACGAATAGTTATAGTCAAATGTCTATAGTAGTTAGACTAGAATGGTTCCAAAACACTTTTTTTTCAACTGATGCACAAAACGGCAGGAAATTCAAATCTAGATTCGTCCCGCGAACATCGGCTACCGGGTCCTGAAACAGGAGCAAGTACTACATCTATTTTTCATGGGGAATTTATCCGGAACAAGCGTAGAGCACGTCCGAAACCGCGAAAGAAGTTTCTCCAGGGATAACGCCTGTCCGAGAGGATGTTCTGAAATAGCTCGTCCGCGAGTATACGTGCAATATCGGGGTTGTCGGGATCAGCAACCGGGGGATGATTTGCGCCGAAATCGCGGAGACACGCAGCCCTCCGTGTCAGAAACCTTGACCCCGTAGCCGCGGAAGCAGACGCCGGCGCGTTCGCGATCACGTACCCGTAGAATCGCGTTTAACACATGGATAGATTCTCCATATTATTTCTGTAGGTATACACTAGCCGACGTCATGATACGGAAGTTCTCGGGTCACGGGGCTTCGAAACCAAAAACCGAGGGACACTGGATAAATTGCCGGATGCGTGACTCAACTAAATAATCTCATTCCCGGAATTGCAGTCACGCCGTCCCTTTGGACTTATTAGCATAATTTCATATCTTTGGAGCTTAATATTTATTAATTATTTTATATGGGAGTCGGACAGTATCAGGATATCATTTTTGAGCTAGATTATATTTCGTGTTTTTTTTAGTCGAGGCAAATTTTCATTATAGAATTTCTCGAATATTTCATAAATTTGTAACATATCAGAATCTTTCCGGTTGTAATTCAATTACGAATACTATGGACTTGTTAACATGAGTACGTATCCGTTAAATGAAATATTTATTCATTAGTTTATATGGGCAGGATCGAGGATACCACTTTTGAGCTAGATTATACTTTACATTTTCATTTAATGTCAAAGCATATTTTGATTGTGAAATTTCGCGGATAGTTTTGAAATTTGTTAGCATCAGAATCATTTAGGTTATAATTCGATTACATGTGGAATTTTTAGCATGACGTCATATCCATGAAAATTGTTAAATATTTTATCGCTGCAGTATAGAGTACCAAAAATAATAAAGTACGAAATTTTTTTTGTTCAATTATATTTCAAATATTCTAGTGAGGAGAAAATTCAACAATGCAATTATAATTGTTAAATTTTTAGTAAATATCAAGAGTCGTATGCGTTATTGAAAAAAAAATCCATCGATGTTCGGAGACATTAATGTAAAAATAAAAAAAAACTCGTAATGGACAAAGTTAAAAGCTTGTGACTATCGCGCGGATATTTTACACACCATATCCCTAATCGAGAATTATCGAAAAAAGGAAGAAAACGTGAAGAGAGAAGGAGAGAGAGATAAAAAAATTGACGTTTAACCGGCATAATACACGTTATGGCTTTTAATTCCATCTTTTCTCACCTCGTTAATGGGCGCAGAGACGATAACCCGTGAAATAAATAACTGTACGGTGGGTATTGGATCGATTGGAAAAATGTGAGAGTAACGAAAGCGCTTTCGCGTGTGGGTAGTGAAATTGTGATATATGTGAAAATGAGAATTCACGCTGTTAGTTTCGCGCTTCGATATATACAATTATAATACGCGGGCTTTTATATATCGATGCTCGACGCACGTGACGGAATGAAGAGTGAATTTTTCCCGTGTGCGGATCCGTAAGTATTTTTCTACACGTGTGCACGTTGCGCGAGCAATTCGACTCCACGTAAAAAAAAAGAAACGTAAGAGGAGAAGTGGCGACGAGAAATAGAAAGAGAGAGAGGAGAGTTAAGAGAAAGCGTGAATATTGTGGTTAACGGTTTGTCTCGCTTCACGGTCCTCGTCGCGAACGAAAAAGGGCCGTGTGTGTACAAGAGGCCAAACGGAGGGTATTTAACGAGCCGAAATAATCGTTCAACAGGGCCAAGGGACGCGAGGATGTCTGGAAATGAATTTTAAGAAGAAAAAAGGGGGAAGAAAAAATGAGGGGCAAAAATTACGGATATACGAAATGAAGAAGTTATGAGCACACTTTAACTCATACAATAATAAATAAATGAGTAAATAAATAGATACGAAATTTACGAAATATTAATTATGAGGTATTATTCGAATAGGAGAAGTTTAAATTGTGAAAAAATGTGTACGAAAAAAAAATTAGAAAAAGTTTGTAGATAGATAAAAAAGTGATTCATCGCATGTGCGAGCTATTGATACGGGTGCACGTTAAAATTCTGTAGGATTGCTCTATTTTAACACGTAGATGACACGTAGCCGTTATAGAAACGAGGATACGATACGAAACGAATAGTCGTGCGAATATCGTCCTCAGGAGCGACGGGAAAAAACGTGAGGGTTGAAAAAGGAAGAGGAGAGGAAAAATTGCGGAGAGGCAAAAAGAGCCGCATATCGGTTGCACGGGTTATCCGAGAGTATGAATGGGGCTTCTCCGATCGTCCAAAAGACCGCGATGGAAAAAGGAAGCGAGAAGAGAAAAAAACTAGTGAGAACGGTAAAAAACAAAAAATAAATAAATGTTGGATATAAACTCTGGAATTTATTTTATTTCGATAAATCGTGATATCTCAGGAAATCGAAATATTAGTAGATAGATAAATAAATATTTATGCTAATAATAGTAAAAAAATTATATTATAAGAATACACTGATAGAATAAAATAAAAATTAAATCGTAGTACGTGTTTTAATGTAGTTATATTTTTTCAAAGTATTTAGACATGTAAATTTAAATTGACATTGAAGGAAAAAATTTTTATCGCGCGTTGTTAATACCGTAACTCGGATTGAAAAGCGAATTAATTGAAAAAATTTTTCAGAAAAGAAAGAACAAACAAAATTATTTGTCCGGCAGACGGTTTTTTTCAATTAACTCTTTTTCCTTGACGGGGAAATCTGGGAAAAATCCGTACTTTGCGCAGAAAAGGGGTGCGCGGCAAATGGCTCTATCCCCCGGGACATAAAGGGGGTTAATGAAATGCAAATGTTGGTCGGTCCGGAGAAAAAACTCGATACGTGGGAGGGAGCGAGAGAGAGAAGAGGAAAAGTACTGAAAATGGAATGAGGGAAAGGGAGACGAAACGAAAAAATTGTTCAACCCCCAAAACCGCGGTGAAAGTAGAAAATAAATGTGCAAACAAAAACGAGACTTGACAGCGAATTAAATGGTTTGCTCGGGATGAGACGTGGTGATGGGAACATTGAGAGAATAAACGCGGGACGACGGAGAGATTAATTGGTTGCTCGAAAATACAGCGGTCGATATGGCGAAAAACGATCGAAACCGACAAAATCGCGCGACGATTCCGAAATGATTTTCGAAACGTATATTTCTCTATTTTTGTTTCGTTTTTCGTGAACACGCTCTCGCTCGGTTTTCCATATACAGATATAGGATTGTTTGGATTATGCACAGGATTACAGGGATTTGGGAAATATTTATTAAATCGAACGCCGTTCACTGACCGGTTAATCCTTATTTGTTCATCGTCTGTGCGATTTAATTATACAAATATCAATATGTTTTGTTTGCTGAACTCTTCACTCTTGGTTTATTTTCTCGATTTTTTTCCCTCATTCGGAGACCCTTTGAACAGAATTTGTAATTTACATTCATCCGTGATTTTTTTCATCACGTAATTTTTTCGCATTATCTGGTAGAAATTTTTCCGCAAACTCGCCGCTGGAAAATGTATTTTCAATTTTTTCCCTACCGAAAAGTTAAATTTTCCACAGAAAATTTAATTATCCCGCAATGATGGATTTTTTATTTTTATTTTCGCAAATATAAAGTGCGAATTAGCAGAGGTCAAACAACATCAGCATTTGTATTTTTTTACCGCGAGGATTGTATTTTTTCTCCACCCAGGGAATTTAATTAAAATCTCAACTCTTTTCGATTTCTCCGTCGCGCTCGATTTTTTATTTTTTCCAATCGTTAAATTATTCTCGCGCTGTCGGAAGCGAGACGTTAAAGCTTTTATTGGCGCGGAGCAGTTTAAATTCATTTTTGCGCGAGAAAGGAGCGTATAAAAGTTGTGTGTTTTCTTCGGACTTTTGTCCGCGCAGCGGCGTTCCGGTATTATTCACGAAAGAGTGACAGTAACGAGCGTGTTTAATTTCGCGCGAGCGGCATGCACGCTCGGCGCGCACACGGTCGACGTGAATACTTTCCTGCGCGAATACGCGCAATTTCTTTGACAGCCGCACGCACGCGAGAGCAGGGAAAGAGCTCGATCGCCTACCGAAGTTTCTGCCAGACGGGGCGACTTTCCGACGAAACAATTATAATTCGGAGGAGAAGGATGAAGAGAGAGAGAGAGAAGGGAAATGAATAAGGAAAGAGGGAATCGAGCGAGAGAAAAAAAGGAACGAGGATCGGGTATGCCCACTTAAATACTGTCGTCTGGGACCGCTCTCCATCGGAAAAGCCAGAAGCAACCTCAGAGTTTATTTTAACTCGAACGATTCGCGCCGGTGCGATTATAAATAGAACTTCAAATTATTTAAAGGGCTTCCACGTGGATTTTTTGGGGAGGAAAAAATTTTAATTAATTGAAAGTTAAGAAACGACCTGAACAGATTTCTTGAAGTATTATTAACGTGGATTAGGCCTACTGGGGATACCACGTAAAAAAAACGCGCCTGGAACTCTACCTCTGTGGTGGTGTGGAAAAGAGTTCACGCTTTTGTGCAAGCGTATTGTTATTAATCCTTAAATATTGATCCTTAAATATCCTACGAAAAAAATCCGTCTAAAATTAAAATTTTTTTTTTCATCTTGACAATAGTGCCACTTATTGTGTCAAATTACAGATAAACCATCGCGGCGAACCCGTAAATACGCACACAACATTTCATCTAAATCAGTCCAGTTGTTTAGGAGGAGAAAAATTACACACGTACAGCGGAATTTTATGTATAAAGGATAATTTAATTATCAATTCTCTTAAGTATTTTCTTATCTGCAAGCTTTTGTTATCTCGATTGCACTTACTGACAATGGACGAAAAATGATGAGATAATAAAAAAAGCGAATTAACGATGCATCGAGAATACTTGATCTCGACATTTTTAGTTCGCCTTTACTTTTACTTATTTGTTTATGAACCGACATGTCTTGCACAACGCGTGCATTGTTTCTACATGAACATTTGTGCATGTAATCACTAATCACGTACGCGTGACTATCGTGGGTGAACGGAGCCAGCGGCGGAGGTACTCGCTCCGGACATTAATCCTCGCAGGACTGCCAACTATTCTCCTGAGAAAGAGGGTGCCGAAGCGAGAAGGAGAATCGAGTCTCGAGTGACTACCGACATACCAAAAGTAAAAAAAAAATTAGTCTGACAAAAATTTAGTAGAATAAAAATTATTCACGAATTGGAATACATTAAATGTTACAGGAATGAATCACGAAAAATAAAATAAAATAAATTAAAATAAAATAATATTGGAATTGAGAGAACAAAAAATTTTATAAAAAATTGTTCAAATCACAGTGAAAATTATATATTTTCGCCTCTGTTTTAGAATCAAGGTGAGAAGATGAATAAAAAATGAAATAAAATGTATATCAATAATAAGAATGAAAAAAACCTATAAATTGTTCCAATCGCTTATAGCGAAAAAGAGAAAATTTATTTGCTCTCGAAATTATAAAATTTCACCTGAATCCCTTGGTACAGCGAAACGCATATATTTTTGCCTTCCCTTTCTGGTTCTGAAAATGAGATGCAGAAGAAAGTGGCGAGAATGGAGACAGGTAGAAAACGAGTTTGCAGAAACAAGGAGATAGAAGGAGAGAGGAGAGTAAAAAAAACGAAACGAATTTTCAGATCGAGACGTTTCTCCCCGCCGCGGATAAATTTCAAATCGTGTGCGTTCACCGGCTACCGATTTCTAATTAAAATCTCGATATTATACGAGGAAAGCGCAGCGTGAAAATTCACAGGGGGTCGGCATTGATTCGCGTCTTAAAAAAAATTATATTCCCTTTTCTTTTCCAATTTTTTTCTCCACTTCGCTTTCCATAGATTTTTACCGCGATATTTCTTCTGTCAGATTACTCACTCTTGCTTTTATTTTATTTTTTCGTAACTCCACTCTCTTATCATCGAATGAATAAAGTCTCGCATACGTTCGCGGATTTGCTTTTTCAAGAAAACCAGAAAGACTAGAAAAGACTTCGAATTACAAGAAAGTTCGCCCGGATCGTTCTTTTTTTATTATCAAGTTTGCAGGGGGTGAATTCATTTTACACGATAACGCGTGTAAAGTTGAATGCTCAACGTTTATTTATTTTGTTATTCGATTTTTCCACTCTCCTCCCAACATCCATAAATATAAAGAGACACTTGTATATATTTGTGTATTTATAATGTAAATATAAAAGTTTGTATCTACACGAAATTGGCTCCTATTTCACGTAATTTTCATAAATTAAGCGGGGACTATCTCTGCGAGCGAGGAGGCAAGAATCTCGGATCCTCGTAACTCCGAGCATTACAATAATAAAGAGTGTTCTTTGCTTCTGCTTTTTTGCGTCGCGCAAAAGTTGGTGCGTCCGAGGGGATCGGCTTCATTCCCGTTCACGTGTCCGCATAACAGAAGTCCGAAAGCATTTCCATAATCCAAAGCTCTCCTTCTCTCTTTTTCTCGACTTCACATCTCGCCAAGAAGTGCCACTGAGCGCAATGAAAACTCCGGGTTTACGCGTTCTTACCTCGATATACTTTAAAATTCTCGTTTTTCCCACTCGCGCACGCAGAGTCGCCACTTGTCGACCCTTTTTTCGGCATTTTTCTTACTCTTGTCGTTTTTTTTTACATTTTTTAAATATTTATCTGAAAAAAATAAAATTAAGCGAAATAAACATAAAAAATGCGGTATGCGTGTCCGAGTCGTTAAAAAATTGTAAGGTTAATTTGCTCCATGTTCAAACAAATCTGTATCGAATTTTTTCTCAGCATCAGAAAGTGTCATCTTTGAATTTTTATTATGTAAAAAAATTACATACACTTTTGGACGTATGTCAATATTGTTATTATAAGATTGTAGTCTCGATGCTAATTAATTTTGACGAAAGCTCACACACGATTCTCGTTCTCGATTCGAATATGTTCGTGTCGAGAAAAATCAAGTCTTCAATTTTTTTCTCTCAATTTTCTTCTCCGTCTGAATTATTTTTTTCCCTCTTTGAATTCTTCGTGTCCACCTAAATTTGTAGCAGGTTGTTCCAGCGGAGCGTCTCACGAATTTACGGCGACTTTCAATTTTAAAAAGATCGAAATAAAAAAGAAAGAGCAAGAGAGAGAGGGAATCAACGATATCTTTCCGACACGCCCGCTTGCTCCTCAATGGACAAACTGCCCCTTGCTTTTTCATTTCGGCATACGTTCCATCGTACTAATCGTTTTCTGCAGGTGAGCAACGTCAAGAACGAAAGGAGACAGAGAAAAAGAACGAAAAAAAAAAATAGAAACGAGCGAGTCTCGATCCCAGATTTATTTCTCTTTTTTTATTCCTCAATTTTTTTTAGGAATAACCTAATTGAAGATGAAATAATATACAGCTGCTGAAACACTCGAATAATTTGCGACGTGAAAGGAGACAGAGAGACACACGCAGGAGAGGTCGAGTGGAAGAAAAATTTTCTTTTTCATTTATTTTTCGGCGATTCATTTAGAGTGTTAATCGACGCGTATATCCTTCGCCGAGAGCCTTGTCGTAAAGGTTCTATTATTTTTATTATTTTTCCCTCCCGAAAGTTCCTCTCCTGAGCTTCGGCTCGTTAGAAGTGAGAGCTTCGATCCTTCCGTGGTGGATGATGCACCTTCCTCGTGCACGCCAGAATACATTGAAATCAATGGACAGAAGGAACGCTAGAATGAGAGAAGCCGAGAGGAAGCATACGGTGAAAGAGAGAAAGGAAAAAATGAGGAAAAATAAAATAAAAATTGAAAAAAAAAATAAAATACCCTCAAGGCGCGTTTCTCTCTCACTTTTTTTGGTGCCTCTCTTTCTTCTGGCCCCGAATGCCCGAGCTCGTATTAGCAGTAACTCAGAATTATTAGCTTATACCCGCTCTCCCATTTTGCCCACACGTACTCCCCGAGACACGTATGCACGTGTTAAAAGTGCACGAGGATTTTTTCTACCTTTTCTCCTCTCTCGTATCTCTCGAATCCTCTTTTCTCATCACATACGACGTAGAAAAGTTTATTCTCCCTTTCTCCCATTCTCGTAAGTACCGCACGGTATCTACGAGCTCGCGAATGCAAAATATCGGATCTCGAGAGTTCCGAATGTATATTTTTATATTTTTTCCAGTCTTTTTATATTTTTTTGATAAAATATTGAATTTCTGTTTCAATCATCTATTCACGAATAGAAAAAGATATCGAAAGCTCAATTTTTATCTACATTATACGAGAGAGGAATATTTTAAAAAATAATTGTAGTAATTACCGGGGATCTCCGAGCCACGTCTCCTGGAGATGGAGCGAATTTCGTTGATGCTGGTACGTTCACATATGCATGAAGAGAAGGAGAGAATAAAGGATGAGGGAACGGAGGGGAAGAGGAGGATCAGGAGGGCACGTGTGTGCTTATGGAGTTGCTCGAGGTCCCTGGATCGGAGTTCTCTTACTCGCCGGTGTCCACCTCGACTCCCGTCTCTCTCTTTCTCATCCTCTGGGTTCGAGAGTATCCGAGAAATGGCTGAAGGCAAAGAAGACTCTGCTGGTTTCTACGTGACGGTATGCACTGAGGTATTCGATACTGAACCCTCTCTCCCTTTTTCCCCTCGTTTTCTCTCTTTCTCTCTGTCTCTTTCCTTCTCGATTCTTTCTCTCTCTCTTCTTCACTTCTCTCCGTTTTCTCTTTACATATATGTACATATGCCTACCGATCTTTCCTCTTTTTTTACCTCCTAACCCTTCACTCCTTTCCTTTCTCTCTTTCTCTCTTTCTCCCTCTTCGCCTCATCACCAAAGACCCTCTGTGCCAACACTCGGAATCCATCTCCAAGTCGTGCGCACTCTCGGCACGCTTTGTGTCTACTCTCTCCTCGCTTTGCTCCTTTTTATCCTTCTTACGCATTTTTTTCTTCATTTTTCTCTCTTATTCACTTCGATCTATCCTGTATCGATAATTTTAACCATATTTTCCAAGAAACTTTGCTCAATTATGTTCCTCTGATTAATTTGATCGCTCAATCAAGGATCGAAAAATTGCGTCGATTCACCACGTGTTTGCTTCGATCGCATCGTTCTTTCTCATTATTTTTTTTTCGTTCAATTTGAAATTAATTGTTTTTAATTTTTCTTTAATTTTGATAATTTTTCAAATTATTTTGAATCATCGTCAATTGATAAATATCCTAAAATGTAATTTTTTGCTATTTTGAAAATTTCGAAATTTTCTTCAGGATATCGTAAAAGTGGGTTTCTGTGTCACGTATATACGCATCGAAAGAACGAAGATAAAAAATAAGTGAACGATACATTATCGATGAGATATGGAAGTTCAGAGTCTCGCGTCGCGACGCCCAAAGTCGAGGTGGTCGCCGACGTTCGCCATCAATTTTCCATCCACGGAGACACTTTGCCACAAATTTGCGTCTATGTGCACACGGAGACGCGTGTACATCAACGTTGTAATGCCGCATTATAGTATATAATCTCGCTTTCACTTTTGTCCGCCCACCGCAACTAGTGGGTGCAGATGCTGTGTCGAAATCTCACTCTCCGACAGGAGAGACCGGCCTGGACGAGATACGGCCACGCCACGCGCTCCCTAGTTGCATATTCTTGCTTTCCGCCTTTTTTTTTCTTCCTCCCTTCATTTTTTTTCAATTTTTCATGCACACCGAGCAATAAAAGAAAATGCCCGAGTCGGAGAGAGAAAAAAATGCGAAATGACCAGTTGTAGAATAACAAATCTGAGACGAGTCATGAAAACGCGAACCTGTCATTATTTATCGCGTCAAATGTTGAAATTCCCTCTGTAGAAATATTTTTCATTCTTTGTCCAGTACAATTCCATTGTCATGAAAAAAAAAATTGCTTCATGGCCAATTTCAAGAGTCAAATTAGATTTCAGAACAAAAATCACAAAAATTTGATTGAAAATAAAAATGAAGTTGCTCTTGGAGGAGTTGATGATTATTTTTTGTTTTTGTTTGCTGTTTAGCGATGTTTGAAGATATTTCCAGAAGTCATGTGTGTCACAACCTCTTTTTTCCGGGACGCCATAAACCGAGTGACTCGCGCTAAGAGCATGAATCAGGATTAGTCTCATCTTCGGACAGTCCATGGTGATTTAAGGCACGCGACTGTCTCGTTTAAGAAAGAGTGGAAAGAGAGGAAGTGAAGAGGAGACGCAAAAATGTGTGAGAAAGATTGTACATTACGTCAGAAGAAATCCTCGAAAGCCAGTAACACCGGAATATTTACGAATTAAATAAATAAATAAAACATTACAAGGATCACCGTGAACTCTCGAGAGAATTCGAATAAAAAATGACAAAATATCTCTTTTTATCAAAAGATAAGTAAAAATATATTTTCAAATTTTATTCATACATCGGAATTTAGAAAGGAAAGACTTATCGGATTATTTTTTATATTCACGTATATCAATAAATAGATTGACTGGATTAAAATAAAACTATAGTGTTGTCAATCTTACCTATAAAAATATTTTTCAATTACATAAATTTGTCGACGTTTTCTTTGATTTTTATAATTTCCTCCTCGTCGATCGGAGCTTCGATAATCGACGATTCTTCGAAGTTGAATTTTCTCTCGAGTTCATTACCGCTTTGAGAAAAGTTTTTATATACTTCGAAGAACTCGTCAGCGTGATTTTTTCGGAGGTGTGACAGCAAAAAGTGATTCGAGCGGAAAGGGAGAAAAAAAGGGAGAAAATAAAGAAAAAGAAAAGAATTTCACAGTCGCGAGTAGAGCACGAGGAAAAGATATCTCAGCGAGACGAAACGTCGGATGCGCAAACCCGGAATTCAGGGCCTAAGTTCATTAATTTTGGGAGGCTTTTTCAAGGGTTCGCGCGACCATTTCGACAATGCTGGATTAAAATTACGGCACCGTCGTTCCTTTCGCGTCCTCTACGCTTATTTCATCTCTCTCTCCTTCCCCCTCGCGAATCCCTTTATTCTCATTTCTCGTTCCATCTCCGGCAACAAGAGCGTAAACGCCGAATTACAATTAGCGATGAAGTGGCTCGCAACCTGCTCGTTCGCAATCAACGTTTAAGCACCGTAGTTTAGTACTCTTTGGAGTGAACCTCTTTTTCTCTCTTTTTTACCTTTCCCTCTCACTTCATCTCGCTCCTCACGAACACACGAGCACTCGCAAAGTCTCCGAGTGCGCATCGAAAGTCTTCTATCCATCGCGATTTCTTTGCTTGTTTACTCATTTAATATTCAGAGTCTAATTGTCAAATATTCCGATAAATATTGTCGGACGAGAGTGTCAATGACGATGTAAAACGTTATTTTCTCCCCTGTCTCGTTACGTCGAATAAAAATCCTCAATCGTACTAAAAAAACCATAAAAATTACGGGAGATTGGAATGGAAGTCGAGGAAGTCCCGAGGTTGATTCGTGTCTCGGCAATCGTAAAACAGGGCCCGAAGTGTGAGAAATTTTTGTGAGATTCAACGGATCGGAGGAGAGTGCGCAGGAGAAAAAAACAACGAGCGGAGATGAAGAGAGGCGGCGGAGTGGCGTGCACGAGGATATTGTGAGACGATCACGAAACGCGAATCGGAGACGCGAGGGAAGAAAATAAGCGACAGCGAGGATAAAGTATGGAATATGATGGACTAGAGAGGAACAATTTTGAACGAAGAAAAGTCGAGAATAGAGGCGGTGGAAGATGGAGAGAGAAAAATAGTTGAAAAAAGGAGGATTTGAAAGAGAAAAAAAAATAGTAAAAAGTGACTCGTTGGAAGAGACGAGGTTCCTCGGTGAGGAAACGTGATCCTGTCGAGTGTCTGGGTGGTGGCGCATAAGGCATATAGGAGAGGCGTAATGGGGCAACTTGTCAGCTACCGCAACTCGTCAGTCGCGGAGAGAGAAAGAGAGAGGAGAGATAGAAAGTTTCTAGTCGAGCAGCCAGATAGTCGAGAAGCAAAAGCTCTCTCGCCAAGGAAACAGTATACGTTTCTTCCTACAATAAAACCTTCGAATAAAGCTTCCACGTAGTACCGTTACACTCGTGGTCATACTAGACCATTCTAAGCGCTTTTCAACGTCTCTGGAAATTTTATTCATAGTTCTAATCAATGAATTTCTAAATTACAGTCCATAAAGTATTTTTTTTATTGACGTATTTATTATTAAAATTAATTTATTGTTTATTTTTCATTGTGGATGTTGTGTAATTTTTTTTGTCCTAATTTTTATTTAAATAATATTATTTTTATTATTTATTAAATTAAATATCAGCTTGTAATTCTTTTTTTCATGTACTTGCTTTTTTTCGTAAATTTTTTTTCTCGCGTCTATTATATTTTACGTTTTTATTTATTTCTACGCAAACGCATACAGCTTCCGGCTGAGGTTCGCGGAGAAAGAGGAGCCGCGGCTCGTCCGCGAGCCTGCGAGTACGGAGAATCGGCACTTGATATCCCGTTCACGTAGACGCAACGCGCGGCAAACTAGAAGGGAAACTGCTTCGTTCTTGATGAACGAGAAAAGGCCAAGAAAGAGATGAGCAAGAGAGAGAGAAAACGAGAGAGAAGGAGAACTGTGGTAAGAACGATTCTGAAAAGAAACGAGAAAGGGAGTAAAAAGACGGTGCGCGTGAGATACGAAGCAATACTGTGTACACGAGGATAAATAAGATCGAGAGGAGCGGTGAAAAGCGGATGGAAGACACCCGATTCGCCGATGCAGTGAGTTTCGAACTACGAGGGAAAAAAAAAGGAGAGAAAAATAAAAGATTGAAAAGTGTAAAAAGGAGCAAAAAATAAATGAAATAAAAAATTTCCACCGGTCCTGTAAAGCTCCGAGTTCACGCATAAACAAGAGGACTACCGGTCTTAAATACGTCCGGCGCGCTTCCCGGGGAAGAAGCGGTGAGTGAGCCTCGAAAACGTTCGTTTCTTGGCTCTACGGGACGAGATAGCAGGAGATTGAGAGTCGACAAAGAAATAGAGGATCGGGGACCTGGAGAGAGAGAGAGAGAGAGAGAGTGCGCTCTCTCTCTCTCTCGCTTATTCCTCTCTCCGAGAGCACTTATTTCATGTACGCTCGGTACTTGTGTACCTAATTTAACCTACATATAACTGGGAATGGTAACGAAGTCGTTTTGCGGCGATAGATCGGCATTCGCGGATTCTCGGCGGCTTTTTGCATACGGTCGAATAAAATCGAATAAAACACAAAATAAGAGTAAAACAAAATTGGAAATAACGCTGAGAGAGGATATGGGGATAAAATAAAAATGAGAAGAGTGAGAGGAAATAAAATTAAATGGAATGAAAAAGTTGGAAAAAAGGATGTATAAGGAGTGCTCCGGGTGCCTCTCTCTCTCTCTCGCTATAGCTTTATACTTACGACCCCTTGGATTCTCCACTGGCCGTATTTTAACCTGCCTCACCGCTACAAACGAGCCTTTCTCCCTTCATTCGTTAACCGATTTTTCTTGCTAGATCACCGAGCCGATATCTATACGCGCACTCGGCAGGAATCACCCTCGTAGAGAACGAAAATTATTTCATTTTGCAGGAAAAATTTCAATTTTTTTTTCAACTTCGTTACAATCTTTGAAGTGAAAGTTCGCATGTCAGTAAAAATACTTCATGAATTTCCAGATAGTAGAAACAAATAAATAAATTTACGTTCGATCTTGACAGATCGGGTTATAAATTTTCTTATTTTGCGTCAGTTTGTGAGAGAGGAAAACGCACCTGCATCGTGAAATTTTATCAACGAAAAAATGAGATTCGTAAAAATTGTTTAAACAAATAAATAAAATTACGAGCGATCTTGACAGATCGGGGCAGCTTATAAAGATCGAGAGTTATCGTCCGATCGTATTGAAAGGAGGGCTTTTCTCACGTTGACAATCGGCAATTAAGCGATCGATTCAGCGATTCGGGACGTATATGTGTAACGCGGGACGTATGTATACAAACGCCGAGAGTCATTAGCATTATCTCAAGTTCCGTAATTCTTAGTCTCTCTCCTCTCTCTCTCTCGTTCTTTTCTCCCGTTCGCACAACTTGTGATCTCTTTAGCGGCGAAATGCGTTTGTCGCGGGCAAAACTACAGAGCGACTTTACGTTCGTACTAGCGATTTCACTCGACGATCGATTCTCCCGGAGATTCATGTGGGAACAGCTCACCTCAGGACGATTCTTAAAAATATACTTAAAAAAAAATGAAACATCGTTACTAAATCCCGAGACGAAAGATAAACAGAATTCTCATTACCGGTTGTTAAAGATCTTGCAACTCTCAAATTTAGAAAATTCGCTCTCTTTTATATTTAATTCCTTGTATTTAATAAAAAAGGGTAAAAGATAGAGCGAGATAGGAGTCGAAGACAGAGAGAGAGAGAAGAGAAAACGCGTTTATTCCTTCCCGTTTTCTTTCCGCGCTGTCTCCTCCGCCTAATTGTAATTTTATAGCGGGAGAAAGAAATCCGTAATTTAGGATCGCGGATGGTTCTCCGTGTAAAAAGGATCGCGGTGAGGAGAAAAAGAGCTGAATGAGAAAATCTGATGAGAGGGTAAACGAGAATGAGGGAGAGAGACGAGGGGCTAAAGGGGAAGGTGAGGGGGGTAGGGAAGGGGGAGGGGGAGGGGGGTAGATGAAAGAGTATATAAGGTACTCGAGAGACCTACCCGGCTATAACTTCATCGTCGACTTGGCTGACGCTAATTGACGTATCGTGGCTGGTAATACGGTCACGCCATTATCTCTATCCTGGGAGAGAGAGTTGATATTGCATTACCCCGTGATCTTTCATCGCTGCGGCTTGGACGGCTGTGAATTGGCCAAGTATTTCCTGTCGGTCCACTCTTCTGCTTCCTCCTCCTCCTCCTCCTTTTTTTTATTCCTCATCCTCTTCTCTATCCTTAGCTCTCTACATCGTTATATTTACCGGAGATTCTTTGTCTTGTCGTCGAACAAGAAAAGTGACGAGACTTTTGCATTCCTGCAATTTCTATATTTTACAATTTTATTATAATATTTTTCATTTCAATTTGTACATTCGTATCTTTGCGTCTAGATATCTTTATGTTGAGGTTTTTATTTTTATTTTTCTGTATATTTTATTCACGAAATCTTTTTTTTTATCAACTGGAAAGCCGAAAATGTATTTTTATCCTCTTATTTTTTGGATTCAGGACTGAAAATACGGATCTGATGTACTCGCGGAGCTATAAGTTTGGTAAATAAGTGACCTCGGAGTCGACTTTATGTACGACGAGAGTTAAGCCGGGCTCGGAGCCCTATTAACGAATCGAATTCTTCCGAAAAAAATAAACGATTTCTCGGCCGTTACTCGCTCGCGGAATAAAAAGTGCATACTGGGGTAGATTAAGACGCGTATTTCATTCCTACTAAATATCTTATTAGCCTCGGTGACTGGCATTACACGCATAATCTACGCAAAACTGGAAAAAAAACGTATAGAAAGAAAGTTAAAAATATATATAAAAAGAGAGAGAGAGAGAGAGAGAAATAAAATCGCAAGCCTCGATACGTCGAGCCACTTGTTGGCGTCTCTCTGGTTATTCCACTATCGACTTCGAGCCGTACTTTTGCCTCGGGATACGTGATAACCCTTTTAAATAAAAATTTCAACGCACGTTCAACCCGAACACCCTTTTTTCTCGTATCCACTTTGAGCACCGATATTCCGATACATTCCTCTTAAAATTTCGATGAATATATTTTTCCCCAAATTTTCGATACACGTGTATTTAACCCAAATCCAAACTTGGAGAGGATTTTTCGAAAATTTCATTTTTACAAAATCTTTATTTATGCGTCATTTGTAAACATTTATTTTTTTCTCAATTAAAAGATGCACGTGTAATGTGCAAAAAATACTGTAAACAAAAATGAGGGAAAAAAATTCACGTAACGGATAATTTCGATGAGCCGATGAAATATTTTTTTTTTTCTTATTCTCAACACACGATTCTTGTAGTCTTTAGGAGGGATCGCGCACGATCTCGACGAGTGTTTTCACGTCGTCGTGGTAATCTCTCTCCCTCATTTTTCTCCTTACTTTATCCCGGGCAAGAGCAAGAGAGAGAGAAGGGAAAAAAGGGGGGGAATATAGTCGCCCATTCGAGTGACTTGTAACGACGTCGTTAACTATGGTATTTCTCGCGAACACGTCCAAGGCGAAACAAGGAAAGTGCGGATTATTTTACTTCAGTTTATTCATTTACAATAAAAAAATTTTTTGCTTTTTTTTAAATCGAAACGATTATCAATTTTGTTTCCATGTCTCGTTATTTTATCGCGAGGAAGACAAAAGAATGGGAAATCCGTTGTTGATGTCACGGAGGTAGCCAAAACGCGTTTCCCCGTCAATTCCGCGCTCATCGTCAAAGTTTCGCAGGCACACGTCCGTTTCGCTCCTCCGAGCACCGGCTCTGAATTTTCTGGGCGAGAAAACGTCCGACGCGGATCACTCTGCGTTATTGCGAGTCTGAACTTTACTCGAGGCGGATAACGGACGCGCTACGACCAAACCGTTCAGCTCACATTCTTCTCTCGCTCTCTGTATATCTTTCCCTCTTTCTATATCGTTCCTCGTGCCCATACACGCACAGAATTCCTGCGAGTACACAGTATAATCCTAGAGTTTGAAATTCGCCCGGGGTGGGTGCTCGAAAACTTGTTTCCAACAATGCGATACGAGACACCGAGAGATGGGGAACGAGAGGGACGGCGCCACTACGATGGAACTCGCAGGATCAGTGAAAAGCTCGCTATTTCGCTCAGACTTCGAATATTCAGTCGTATAACACGTAAATTTTAATCACCGCTAAGCAGCGCGATCCCTCAATTTTGTAACAATTTTGAGTGAGAGATTTCAAATTGTTTTCCCATCTTTTGCAGGAAAATTTTTCATCGTGTTATTTTACATCAATTTTCTAATTTGCAAAGTTGGCTCGAGATCCTCCAGCGGCTGGACAAGTTGGAAGTATTCACGAGATTCACGATAAATATATGAAAGAAGTGGAATTCGATACCATCGGCTCTTATTCGGAATGAGGATCTTGACTCTATACAAAGTTCGTTATGAACAGCGAAAGATAATGGGATATCGGGTAACAAAAGTTTCAAGCGTTTATACGTACTTCGGTACAAAATATGGCAAATTATTTTCCAAAGTTTACGGATCGAGCTGATGTTTCGGCTTTCCCTTCGGCGACGCGTATGCGAGAAGTTTTCTTCGCTTTCACCTCATTCGCGGAATCTAAGACGTAATGAAGGTAATATGATTGACGCTGATTTTCTACGGTACAATAAAGATGAAATTTGATTCTTGCGAAAAGGAAACTTGGCGTATCTTCGACGAGTCGAAACTCCGGTTAACGAGCCATCTCTCTCTCTCTCTCTCTTTTACTAAACTCGCTCATTGAAAACTTGATGCAGACTTCATCACCGACGGATATTCGATGAAATGCTTCGTTGAAGTTATTAACGATGCTAATTGGGAAATGATACGCTAAACGATTCTACAATGTATGCGTCAATTAAAGGTATCTCTAGAAAAATTGCCAATCCTTAAAATATGACCAATGTCTGAATCAGTACTGGTATTTTGCTCTTGATGATCAAGGTTGGTCCTGAACAAACGCCAGTGGTTTTCTAAAAGTAGCTATATGCACTGTTGCTATAGCCATAGCCACTAAACGATTCTGCAATGTATGCGTCAATTAAAGGTATTTGTAGAAAAATTGCCAATCCTCAAAATAGGACCAATGTCTGTATCATTACTGGTATTTTGCTCTTGGTGATCAAGGTTGCTTCTGAACAACCGCCAGTGGTTTTCTAAAAGTAGCTATATGCACTACTGCTATAGCCATAGCCACTAAACGATTCTGCAATGTATGCGTCAATTAAAGGTATCCCTAGAAAAATTGCCAATGCTTAAAATACGACCAATGTCTGTATCAGTGCTGGTATTTTGCTCTTGGTGATCAAGGTTGGTCCTGAACAAACGCCAGTGGTTTTCTAAAACTACCTACATGCACTATTGCCATAGCTATAGCCACTAGCTATTAGCTAGTACTTGCCCAACATTCGCTATGTACTGTAGGACCACAGGGACCACTCCAGTTTTAATTTAGTGGTGGCCTGTTCTTACGTCAATAGTTGGTTGATGGTTGCGTACCATGTACGCGATGCTGTTTCATTCCTGGACTAATTGTCCATTTCTTCCACTTTTATTATAAAGCATATGCGACTGAAATTTCTTAATGTATTGATTAAAATCCCTATTAGCTTCAAATCATCCATGAATAGTTCCTCAGATTGAGAAATGTCTAGCTTTTCCATCTGATAATCCGTTATATCATAAATGAACTCACTTTTGGTTAAACCTGTAGAGTTCGAGCCCCCATATAAGTTATTTAGCCACGCGTTAAAGGATTTACCTATGATGTATGGATAACGCTTAGTACACGCGGGATGCGGTAATAATTACGTTTAGCTAGTCGGGCTCTCGGAGCGGTCTGTGCAGGAAGTATTCCTGTGTGGAGGTTGATCAGGGAACAGCTGCAACCCCGCCGGCAGGTACGAGAGCTCAGCGACACGTAGAGAGAGCGAGTTGTGGTAGTTCGATGCCTATAACAGCCAGATAATATCCACTCGAAGAATCCCGTCTCTGCGGATAGAGGGAATCGCACATGTGCAATAAAAGGAGAGAGAAAATGGAAGGAGAGAGAAACGAAATGGAGAAAGACAGAGACAACGTCAGCAGCGATCATTTCGCGAGCAATGCCACGTTGCGCCGGGGTTAATTGTATTGGCTCCCTCGGCCTCATTCTCATTCAATCGTGATCATTACCTGCCCCAAGCACTCCACCTACGTGTCCTCTTCCTCGACAGAAACACACCCACGGTATGTACAACCGTAAAAATATAAGAATATTAAATACAAAGTATAATACATAAAATATCCACTTTTCTAAAAATACTTTATGAACTCTTTGGAGTCGTAGAAATTTTCTATCATATTGAAAAAAAGAAATTTCATCAAAATATCCTCATATCGTTCTTAATTCTTTTTCAATCGTATCTCGTATATTCACTTACAGTTTCAAGTACCGTAACTTGTTTACGGGGTTAGCGGATCAAGCACCGTGCGAACTTCTCAAGATTTGTTCTTACGTACCACCTGAATCGAAAGAATTTTCCATCCTCGAGAAATTCCCGCAGTTTTGAGTACTCTTGAGTAATTGGAAATTAGTTTATTATATCTTCAAATCTATGTATCATATTTTTTTCATATTGAAAACGTTGGTGAAAAAATATTTTTCTCTTTGTTCTCGCCGGCATATTTATCGCCAGGAGATAACCTCGAATTTTCTTCTTTCCCGCACTCTCGCCCCTTGTTCCATGGAGACTCGTAAGTAATATAGTACCATTCGGTAAATGATTCTTTAGCGTTCACATATGCGACAGCGCGAATCGTTGCGATTGTACGTTTCCAAGGGTATAACTTGGCCCGAAAGAAACTCTTTTTTCTCTCTCGTTTCTTATCTCTCTCGCTCTCTGAATCTTGATATTTATTCACCTACCCGTTGCTGAACCCCCGGGTAGACGGGGCTTTGCGGCGTTACGTATAATAAATCTCGAGTCGCGAGATTCTCCAACATCTCCGTAAGGTTTCATTTCTTGCTGCGTCCTCTCTTTCTCTCTCGCTCTCTCTCTCTCTCTCTTGCAAAGTCGTGTACCAAACGCAGTCTCAGCGAGTAATACACTCATACGGCACGTACGCGGACAGTTGAAGCTCGAGAATTCCCGTACGCAATATACGCTCAAATATACGTATATTTCGGTAGAAAGGTATCTACGCAGCGAATATAACATACGAGATTATATACGCGCCCCGGTGAATCCCACGTTGGGTGACCATTTATTTCGCCGATAATATTCCAAGGTGAAATAAAGTCTAGAGAAGGTTGGACGTTTTTCTGTTATATATAAACCATTTTACTTGTCTAGTAGACAACTCAGTTTTTTAATAATGCTACGGCAGTGCAAACGTTTTGAGCTTACTGTTATTTTTTTTCAAATCATGAAATCATGAGACTGTTGGACGACATAATTTTAATAGTTTAACTCATCCTATTTTAAAGTATAATTTATGCGCGTACCAGTCAGACTGATTGACATGAAATCGAGTGTACTTGACGTGGCGAAACTAGCAAAGCAAAAAATAAAATAAGGCGTCATTAAGATCATTGATGAAACGCTTGAAATTTTTTAAAAATTTCAGATAAAATGCGATGAAATTTAGCTACAGTTGTCAATTTGTATAAATCTTGTGATGCCTATCTGAGATTTGCAATCACGATGCAGTTGAATCTGATACTTTGCTAATATTATTATAAAATACTAAAAATTTTGAAGTATTTATTGCAAAAAATATAAGTTATATTTTACAATTTTTTCATTCAACATATGAAATTTTTTGTTCTTTTCTCCATCAATTTTTGGAAGGTCCTGTATCACGATACGTGTGAGGGAACAAAAGGTCGGTAAGGTAATACATATGTAACAGTGTCCTGCATGTGCGACATGGAGGACACTGGGGAGCGAATGGTGAGAGAACGAGGGTCACGGGCGACGTTGACTGTGCAGGGGGTTCGTATGCGAAGGGACACGAGAGCGGATAGAGAAAAAGGGTTACAACAGGGCCACTTAGTCCTCTGAGCTCTTCATTAGCAATTGCAGCCAATCGCCTGAGCTTTCGGCTCTTTCCGTGCTTCCCAATCTCGTTCCCGTATTTATACCCACGAATTTATACCTCTGTACGAATCGAGCCTTTTTCACTCGCTACGGAGAAATCTTGTTATTTTAATCATCGCATCCTTTCATCCATTTGATTAGATTTTTTTTCTTTGAAGAAAACTTCCAGTCCCTTCAAAAAATCTCACTAGAAAAAATGTTCTCGTTCGAAAAGAAAATTCTTGCTACAGAGAGAGAAACATCTTAATCATGAACAAATGACTTATCGGATCGTTGATTTCTCAAGATTTCTTGAATTTCGGGAGTTTGAGAAGGAACATTTTCAGCTTTCCTCTTTTGTTCTTCTTCCTTGGTTTTCTTCTATTTCTGTTTCGAAGTCTGCCATACGTACCTGGAACAAAAGAAAACAGGGAAAATTAGTTGAGTGACAACTTCTATGAATCCGAGTGTAACAGACAGACATTAAAAAGAGAACAATAAAGAACTCATAAAAAATTGGAAAACTGCATTGATTCAGTTCCCTCGATGGTGAAGAACATGTTTATAAAATATTTTTAAATTTATTTGAAATATTTTTCAATTATCTTACAATTAGTTCAACGATGTTGAATTCAAAGAAAATTCCAATATGAGCCTTCACGTATGGAATTGGCCCATTAATTTTTTTAAGCATTGAACAAAAATCTACTTTTACACTCTTAAAGCCTTACATTTTAAAGCCTTTTTCTGATTTCCCCGATATAATACGAATGCAAAAATGAAAAAAAAGCCTGAAAGTATATGTAATTGGAAAAATTTGAGGGACGCGTACAAACGAGCTCGACTGCAGTTTCATTAGAAACCGAAAGTTTCGCATTGGCGAGGTAGGGATTCAGACTCGAGGCAAATTTGTACTTGGCAGACTTTGCCGGCGAGCGATAAAATGTGATAAAGAAGTAAAACGAACGTCGTCGAGTGCGCAAATAAATCAGGGGAAAGTTTTCGTCTCGAACGAGAGCGCACGTTGGACGTCGAGGAGAGACAGCGAGAAGAGGGAGGAAAAAAAGTGGCCGAGATCAGAGGAAAATATACGGGGCTGAAAAAAAAACAGGGTAGGAAAAAAAAAACGAAACGCGCGAGTACATTTCCGGTTACGATTTCTCGTAATCGCACGAGACGTTGGCTCGGCTGCTCCGGCACGCGTGTGCATCACCCTTATTATCCAAATATGTGAGAACGCGCTCAAACACACGCGGCCAACCACGAATCAACGACAAGGAGCCCGTCTTGTGCGAAGCGCCCTCCACGATTCGGGGAAACGGCAGGTACTGAAGTGCGTACAAGTTCTACTCGACGAGCGTTTACGCGCCGATGACTTGCCGACATACACTTGCCTACGCATATTGTACAGTACACCGAAGAATTTTCACGATTGTTTTTCATAATTAATTCTGCAACGAGTTTCGAGTAACGAGAATCGAAAAAAATCATGAAAAACGAGTTTTCTCATCGTCATCATCGTGGACAGTGTCGTTTCTGTGTCTCAGGATGCTGATTTCAGAAATTTTCAATACCAGACACACGCTCGCAAATTTTTGAAGAGCACTGTACGCCGAGCAGAGAAACGAGACTCGGTTGTTGAATCTCTCGACGACTTTGCTCGCCCACCGCTTTGCTAATTTGTTTACGCAATCGCTACTCCTCCCTCGAGCTCTCTTTTCATCAGTTTTTCTTTTCCCTCCCGTCCTTCCGTCTCGCGCATTTTTTTTTCTCCACGGAATCGCCATCCTCTCGAGTTCCTCGTCTCTCTTTGCCTCCTGCATGCTCCTTCCGCAATTTGGATTCGAAGTCCCTGCGAAATTCATTAATCGCATCGGGGCAAGAGCCCGTGAGGGCTGGAGAGAAAGGAAAAGAACAAAAATGAGGGAAAAAAATACCAGAGAGGATGAAGGAAGTGAAATAATGTGGGAAGCAGAAAAGGGCTAGTCCAGGCAATTGCGCGACATTAATAATGCTGAGATCACACGAGATTTTAGGTTCGAGGCGTCGAGAGGTTTTGCCAAAAGTCTCGTTGTTCACCGGGATCTTGCGCTCCCTTCGAAAGCTCGCTTCTTCGCTCTCTCGGCGTTCCAGGGCATTTCGGCTCTCGACTCTCTCCCATCCCTTTGTACAGAGCTCCCACCGACGTCATAATTTCAAGGCTGCAATTTACTCGCTTCTCTGAACACCTGTACATATACCGTGAGGATGCGAGGACACGGAAGGACCTCGCTTTTGGCTCTCTCACGTCAAAGTAGGCATACAAGAAAATCCGTGCAAACCTCTGCCTCGATTTACGCCCGGCTGTTTCCTCCGGCCAAAGGATATTTTATTATTTTAGGATGTACACACACTCTCGGGCTTACGGCCACTCTCCTAGATTGCACCGGTAACCTAGATAAATTCACGTCGTTTCTAACTTCGACTCAAAAGATTAACTTCAAAGATAAAACGAACCTTAACGAATCTTCTTCAATTAAAAGGCGGAAAATTCGTCCGTTTAAAAAATTATTAAAATATTTAAAAAATTAAGATACAGTATTAAAAACATTTTCGTTTTTGAAAAATTATCACAAGATGCAAAGAAATAAAATGTTCAATGCATTTTTCACGTATATTTACCGTTTACATAGTAATTAATTCAATTACAACGAGGAATCGAATTAAAAACATTCGCTTCATGAAACATTGATTTTTCAATGGATTTTTCGTGTACGTGCTCATTCGATTAATTCGTTCCGAGAATTATCGCGGATGTTGGCTTATTTGCAAAGTTTTCTCCCTCCGGTGAGAACATCGCGATATTTCGGACGGGAGCGGTAAGATAGCGAGATGGCAGGAAGAATCGAAGAGACGGAGATACGGTGAGACAGAGTGGACGGAGATGAAAAGGCAGGTGTTTTTGCGAACCGCCACCGCAACGGCTACCAACGTTCGGACGTCTCGAGGATCCGCTATTTCTCGTCCCGAAGACTCGTTTGCGGCTGTTAGGATCCTTCGCCACCGCGTTTCTTTGCTCTCTCTCCTTGTGTTCCTCGCTCTCTCTCCTCTCTCGTTCCCATCCTCGCGAGTCTCCTTGGATCTTGGAGCGATCTTCTGCGATCTCTCACACCTGACTGGCCGATGTGACTCTCCGTTGTTGCTGATGTTCCTGCCTACCTGCTTAGGTGGTTTGTTCGCTTTATATCTCGAAAGCTTCTTCCCATCTTCGTTTGTACCATCGACTCCTCTATACCCTCGCGCCGGATCTTTCTCTCATTTCTTTTTGTCTTATTCATTCTTATTCCTCTCCATCGCGATATCTTTCGCCTCAACAGTTATATTTTCTCTCGTATAACTCCTTTCCACCTTTCCTCCGCAATCTTTTCTTGCCTGGTCAATTTTTTTCAATTTTTGCCTCCCTGGTCCTATCAGTCTTCGAAAAAGGACTTCGTCCTGGCTACCTGGCTTCGCAATTTCCTGATCTCGTTCCCACTGGCTTCCTACATCATTTTTCCAATAAATATTCTTTTTCTACGTACAGAATTCGTATTATGATATCGTTGAAAAACACAGGGATACGAGAGTAAGAGTGAGACAGTTAATCAGGACAGAGCCTGGAAAAGATCGAGAGCTTGTATTTTAATGACATGAATAATAATACAGAATAGTACATTTTTGCATGTACCGGGTGTCGCAAAATATAATTCCAATAATGAGATAACATTCGTGAGAAAATGTTGATTAGATAATTCCGATTTGATCATGCTGAGCGTTAATTATCGTCATTCACTCTGAAATATATTTCCATACTTTTCGTCTTGAGATTTTTTTCTCGCGATTCTGGTTATTTCGATATTATTGCTGATTTCTGGACACTCTCTAAGTATCGGGTGTAATGGCAAACCGCTGACGGTAGCGTGGGTGTTGGAACTCGGCTTGCTCTTTCTCTCTTGCCGTGAACTAGTTGCTCGATCGTAATTCACTCGTGTATACGAGGTTCACCTTGAGCGGAATATCGAAAGTGTGCTCTCGCCGTTGTTGCACACTTTGCCCTCACCGCGCGAACTTCTCTCGCTCTTTCCAGCTCCTTATTTTTCTTTCTTCTTATTTTTTTCTCTCTCTCTCTCGCTCTTTCTTTCTCACCGTTAAGCTCTCTCCCTCGCGCGCTTTTACGGCACGCCGCTATTCCATCGATGTGGAATGCGCGTGTTGCCGCGAAGTACGCGCCAATCGATATCGACGTTTCTGACCACTTTGTTTTCTAGCCCATCAGCCGACCGAGAAATAACTTCTCGCAACCATATTTTCCATCGCCGACGAGAAAAAATAATATTTTTCTCGTCGTCGATTCTTACTTTTTTCACTCCTCGACGTTGCCGAATTTTTACGGTATGTTGGAGAATAATTGGAAAAAGTGCGGTGGATTTTTTTCGTTTTTTTTTGTGTAGCAAACGAGAATGAAATTTTGAAAAATATGCAGGAAGAGAATGGATTCGCAGGGATCGGAAAAAATACATGTAGAAATATTTTTCGATTATTATTGCCGATATCTGGATATGTACAACCGTGTTTTTTTCCCATCACTATTGGAAAAAGTTTCTTCGAAAATTTTTAATTGCAAATCCTTCCTTTATTGACGACGGGATAAATTGGATACGTGTGTTATGGGAAATGTTGAAATTCTCGTGAAAACGCATCAGGCGGAGAATTTTTTACGAGACGACGTTAATTAACGAATCAGAACTATAATACACATTGTTCATCGGTTTCAATGCTTCCTCTTTTTTGCACTGCGCTTTTGAAAATATTCGTACATCGATAAAAATACACCGTGCGATATGTAAAAAAAAATCGGACAAAAATCCCGTTAACATCGAGGTCGAGAAATAATGAGTTTTAGCGATATTCCTCCCGGCCGAGAGTTATCGATTCAATTTTTTTTCTCTCACCTCGAAGCACATTTTTGAGTCATCGATTCGCCTGTTTATTCGCGCTGGGCTGGGCTCTCCCGCGTTCTCTTTCAACGCGGAGTGGCGCTCGAGTAAAAATATTCACAAGGCAATCGAGTTGCACATCGTTCTGATCAATTTGCGAGAAACTTCATCCAGGGATGCATAAATCCTGCAGCCGAGAAAGAAAAACGACGCTCCGCACAATTTCGAGCTTATCCGCCGTTGTAACGTTTATTTTCTCACAGATCGTGTACACCCGAGCAAAGATTTTTGCTCCTACGACACCGGATTATTTCTACTCTGACATAATTTTCCATACCGCGTCTCTCGTGCCATTATGGAGAGAAGAGAAAGAGACGGACGTTCAAAGTGCTTCTCCGCCATTATCGACAAGGACGCTAATTGCGTCACTCTCATCCAGCAGTAAAATATCTATTCTCGATTCCCAGGCTCTCGTCTCGACTCAATCATTTCTCCACTAATTTCCAATTCTCGGGAAACCAAATTTCACGAGTTTATTCGTCAATTTTCCAACGAGGAAGTATTTCACGATGGAATTTTCCTTTCTCTGTTGGATAAAATTTTGAAAGTATTCCGAATGCGAAAACTCATTGAGGTCATCGGAAAATTGCTTCGTCGGACTCTCCGGAGAGGAATGAAAAAGGAAAAAATGAGTTTTGAGATAATGGAAGGTGAAAATACTCGGTTTTACTGCAGTTTCGTTCCGCGGCGGTAATGACGAAATGCATAAGAAGAAAATTGCAAGTTCGAAGAAGAAGTGACAGACGATTTTTCTCCCACAGAGCCGGTATGAGGAAGCTTGAGAAACTAATCGGAAAAGCGAGAGGCAACAAAAACGTATAGCAAACACCTGATAAGAGAAAATACCATCACGCTCCATTTTCCTCGAAATTTTTTTCGCGGACGCGCGTCTTTTGAAAATGATGCGGAAAAAGCCGTGTCGCTTTTGTGCGACGAAGCGTTATCCAAAGTTTCGCATCAAGAAGATGTATGTAAAGAGCATAATTTTTTCCACACGGTGAACCGTGCGGATGCGCGGAAAGAAAAGAGAGTACTCTAGAAAAAAGGAAGAATAAAATGGAAAACAAGAAGAACAAGAAACAGAGAGTGATAAAAAAATTCAGAGAACTGTGAGAGAGGAAAGAAGTTAAAACGGTGCAAGAGAAAGAGGACAAAAGGATTTTTCCCGTTTCGTATTATCTTCGCCCGGGACAAAAACTAGTCGGACGGTGAATAAAGCCGCGTTATGTCACGTCACTTTTTCCAGCGTGTATTTTATTTTTATTTTTTTTTTAATGTAAAAAAGAAAAAAGTCAGTCAAAGCCATATATTTACGCGTCTATCCGAGTATGTATTTTTTTTCTATTCGACAATGCACTCCATTACACGCGAGCGTGCGCAAACTACAGAAACGCGCTCTGCGGGGCTCTCTTCCAATTGACGAGGCGCCAAAGCTCGCGAACTCAAAATTTCGCATAAATCAAAGTATTCCAAGCGGAAATATTCTCCTGTCTTCGGGACGATGATTTAAATATTTTAACCACTTTGCTATTACGTGAATATTCCTTCAAAAATAAAATTTATCAAATTTTTCAATTTTTATCAGCACTTTTACTCTCTCTGATTAGAATTTTATCCAAAATAAGAATAAATGAGAATAACGTGTTGAATTTAGTTTTCAAGGAATGTAGTTTTTTGCAAATGAAAAGAAAATATTGCGAGACGATGAGAATAGTTTTCTGGTTTTATTTCTGTTTCTGGTGCACGTATCTAACGTTTTCATCCTCGCCTCGCGAATATCGGTGGTACCGAATGAGCAGAAAGTGAAAGAGAGAGTGAGAGGGACATAGAGAGGAACAGAATGAGGGAGCGCAAGCTGCTGTAAGACCGCAGTTTAATTTACATCGGTAGATACTCGCGAAGGTTATTCAGTGTACGCGCATTGGGACGGAACTCTACCGCAGAACAGCGGGATAGCGCCACGCGGTTTTCTTACGAATGCACTCCCACTCTTTCTCTCTTTCCTCGAGTCTCTCTCTCTCTTTATCTTTCTTTCTCTTTATCTATCTACATCTCTCTCTCTCTCTCTCTCTTTAGTAGAATGACTCACGAGCCACGAAGACGAATCCGCGGAGAGAATTGCGCGAGAGGAAAATGGAAAATGAGAGGAAAAACGAGATGGGAAGACGAGGAAAATAATATACGTGAAATACCAAGCGCAACCGTTCCACATTCTACAGTGGCGCCACTTGCTTTTGAATCATTTTTCTTCCCCATTCTTTTTTACTCAGCGAACAAGACTGCAGCTGTTTTGTGCATGATGACGACAACGGTAACAACAACTTTCCTTGGAGCTGGCGTTACATTTTCATTATTTCGAAATTTCGAGAGTGCGATGTATTTCGAGATTGCACGGATGGAGAAATAATATCGTGGAAACTAAAATTAGGGTGAATTTAACAAATCGGATATTTTATTATTTTTTTAACGAGGCAGTTTTGAGTCTTGATGAAATTATGAAATTATATGATGTACGAAATAAAAATAGAACATCGTGGATTAAAATTTTTTTACCGGTAGAAAATGACAGCTGTCAAATGGATTAGCTGTCAGAATGCCAGCTGAGGGTGTAGCGAGGCAAATCGTTTTCATTTCATCGTCCGGAAGCTGTCGTCTTCGTGAAATATATTCGATTTGTGTGTATAGAAACGTCAACTCTCTGATTGTAAGTAGAAAGACAAACGTACTGCGTCTTATGACTCGGAGCTCTACGATTGACTTCTTCCTTCTCCTCTTCTTCTCGTCATTTCATCCGACTCCCGGTCCATTGAGAATTTCTCCCGCGTCTTCCTCGCTCGGAGCTTTATTTTTCCGTCTCGTAATTCGCTTGGCTGTCATTCTCTCGTTTCACTTCGTTGCCTCATCAACGTCGTCGCGTCGTTTTGTCTCTCTTTCCCATCAGTTTTCAAACCAATTTCGTCAACTTATTAGTTTTCTTCTCGGTATTTTTACATTCTTACTTCATTTCTTATTTTAAGAAAATATATGCAGGCTTTCATGCAGTCGCAGTCCTTGAAAAATGTAGTCCAACCGACTCACTTTTACTTCCACAACATTCGGAACAATCGCTAGAAAAATCCTCGAGAGGTCAGCGAGCTTTGACAGCTGGCCTTGTTTATCCATTTTCTCGTCACTGCTCGCACGAAACGCTTTCAATTTTCACCTCTCATGTTCGAGTGGCGGAAAATAAGGAAAAGGAAAATGTGTTTACTTAAATTCAATGAAATATAAATAATGCGAATATTTATACATCTGACAATTTTCCAATCCAGTCCCCAAGAAAAAATAATAATTTCCAATCTAATAATCCAGCAAGATAATTTTCATACAGAGTAATATAATTTTCTGAAACTTCTCGAATTTTGTAATTGTTGAATCTTCGGAAAGATCATAAATAATGCGAATATTTATACATCTGACAATTTTTTCAATCTACGAATCCCTAAGAAGAAAAAATTTAAAAATCCAGCAATATAATTTTCATACACATGAGTAATATAATTTCCTGAAACTTCTCAAATTGTGTAATTGTTGAATCTTCGGAAGGATCATAAATAATGCAAATATTCATACATCTGACAATTTTTCAATCTACCAGTCCTCAAGAAAAAATAATAATTTCCAATCTAATAATCCAGCAAAATGATTTTCATAGAGTAATATAATTTCCTGAACCTTCTCGAATTGTGTAATTGTTGAATCTTCGGAACTATCCGTGTTATCCTCTCGAGCCAGTCATCGCATTGTCTCCCAGCGGAAGTGAAAGTCGAGGATATTTTTCGCACGATCGTCAATGAGGCCTGGAACATTATTAATAACCGCGATGTGTTCGTGGGGCAAACGGGTTGTGACTCATTGGCTATGACTCTCTTTACCAGCTATTTCCATCCTTATCCCTCGTCGGAGTGTCTGAGAGCAAGAATAATAGTTTTAACGTAGAACAGGGACTCCCTCGACGTTTCGCCTGACAGAGTGGGTGCGCGCTTGCGCATTCCTCGAGTCAACGGTGGGCAGGCACCCAACTTTACGACATTATAGAACGCGTTTTACACGTGCAGAAATATTTTTCTATCCGGCGCGAATCTCCGAAATAAAAGAATTAGAAAAAAAACCGAACGATCGAATCTTATCGATCTCGATTCGAATAAAAAATTGTGCAATTTAAATCGAGGAAAGATCGATTACAAATTATGATCGGGAGTGTATCTCCCTCCGATAATGCTAAAGTACAAACAAGAAAAGACAGATGTCTCCTTATTCTTGAACCAGTCTCGCTGAATCTCTCTTCTCCTTCTCTTTTTTTCCCTCGCGTCCTTTTCTCTCCCGCGGTTGCGTCATCAGGGACCACGCCAGACAAGCTCGCGTGGCACAGATTCGCGATCTTGCCACATAATACCCGTAATACCGTGTATAATATATACTCCAGGCTACTCCGACTTTCATGTACTATTTTTTGTGCATTTTTTTCTACGAGGATATCTCCGGCGAAGAAATCCTCGGGGATTTCTCGGACGCGAATCTCTTCGTGCAGTGGCCTCAAAAAATGTTCTCCCTCTCTCGAGACTCGAGAAAAAGGATGAAAAAAAGGAAAGGGAATCAGAAACTCACAAAGAAAATTTTCTCCTTTAACTTTTGTCCCTTTGCTCATTCGATCTCGTTGTATTTCACTTATCTCTCGATCCTCCCATTCACCTGATCGCGCTTTTTTTTCTATCCCCTAAAATTATATCGTAGACCGTAACTGATGGCCAAAATGAGAAAGAAGAGTCGCCCTAATCCGTTGGGATCGAGTTTCTAACGTCTCCTTTTTTTTATTCTCTCCTTTCTTTCTCTTTTCCGGTCGTTCCTTTCTCTCATCGCGAAAGCGAGTCCTTTTGCGGGCGCGTATACTGACAGCGACACGTGTCCTCGCACGCGTTCTTTTCTAATATTCTCCCGTTTCGCTCGATTCGATTAAAACCTGCGTGTTTATCTTGCAGGAAGGACGCGAAATCGATTTTTTTCAAGGGAAAACTTTTCCCTCGTAACAGATTTTTTTTTGAGGAGGATCGTGTGCCAGTCTATGATAAGAGAACAAAAAATTATTCCTCTCACTCGACGTGACAAGTCGAGGCGGGGAAAAATGAGATTTGACGCTCTCTTGACACGTGCCTTGGCTTACATATTGTTTTTGGAAAGTTACAGAACCTAATACGAAAAAAGATTTAAGTGAAAAGATCACAGAGTGTAGACGAAATTATTTTCATATAATTATCATTTTTAATAAGATTAAAAATTGAAGATAAAAATAAGTCGAAAGTTACAGAAAAATAAGTGAAAAGATCACAGAGTGTAAACAAAATCATTTTCATATAATTAACATTTTTAATAACATTAAAAATTGAAGATAAAAAAAAGTAAAAATAATGGAGAGATCTGTGAAAATCTTTATTTTTTCGAATTTATCCAGGGAGGTCAGATCGACGGGTCATTGACGCAATCAACGACGAGAGATACTCGATGCCCGCATGATCCATCGGATTTAAGTAAATCCGACTCTCCGTCTCCTCTTTTTTTCGTCACTTTACCGGTACCCAGATGCGTTTTTTTCTCTCCCCCTGGTATATCGACTCCTTCTGTATTTTATTGCCGGCGGGCATCGAGGGGTGAGAAAAAAAGCGAAAAAAGTGTACGGTGAAATAAAAGTGAGAGAATGAGAGGGGAGACGTGTTCAATAAAATAAAAATAGAAAGAGAAACGCGAAAGGAAAAGAGATGAAAATCTTTGCTCCACGTTTTTTCCCCCTCTCGCCTATTATTTATCCTCGCGTTTGCCCAATCAGTCATCACCCGACATATGCTTAAGTAAGATTACATTTGTACTAATACCTCAACATGAATTCGTCCCCCTCGACTTTCCAACGGTCGCGAAGGGTGATGTCCCGGGGCTCGAGGATTTTCCTGTCGAGCGCGGTGTGGAGAACGACGACGCGAAATTTGGGGTGCGGAAAACGAATGCTCCCGTGTTCTCTGCCCTCGAGTAAGCTAAATGTTATACAGAGACCGCATATGCAGAGGATATCTGCCTATCGTTCGCCCCGCGACTAATGATTTATGCGAAAAAAATCGACAGGGGGAACGCAACGTCGAGAGGATGCGACCATTTTCCGTTTTATTCCTTTCTTCCTTTCTCTCGCACTTTTTTTTCTTCTTTTTTTTCGAGAACAGAAAAGGCTTTTCGAGATCAAAAAAGGCTCATGGATATTACACGCGAGTCCCCTCGCGTTCTCTTTACACGGGATTTCAACTCGTCACGGTTCATGACGATATTTCTTGGAGAGAAAAAAAGAAACCAAATCGACGACATTTTTCGGCCAGATTTTTTCTGCGACACATTCGAGGTTTCGAAATTAGAGAAATGCGTCGAGCGTCACACCTGAATTTTTGGTGTTTCAACCGAGAAATTCGTGTTCTCGTTGGAAAATCATTGAAGAAGGAATAAAATCACAAAGGGGAAGTTTGTCATTGTGCGCGGAGTTCGACCGGGTCGTGCTCAACGCAGCGAAACATCGGTGCGAGTGCCGTGCGAATTGTAACACGTGTCACGATTATTTCAGACGTAGTATGAATAAGATTTTCTAAAACGAAATTTCATGACCTGGAAAGCTGGAAATTATCGAAAAGGAAGAACATTTCGGAAATGAAATTTCCAAAAAATAAAATACATAAAATTCGAAAAAATTTTTGGAAATCACGAGACCCAGATTGAAGATTAGAATTGAGATCCTCGTAATCAAAATCTCATGAATCCTAACGTGTCCAGGTGTTCCTGGTCCACGTTTTAGAGAATGATTCGGTCCCCTCCAGCGCGCGAGACGGACAATGAGTGATCAGCGATAAATTATGCATTAATACATCATCCGGGCTTTGGAAAAAAAATAAAAATACGGACGTATCTCACTTCAGCATTATACTCAACTTTCCTCCATCCAAGAGGTACTTTCTCACGCATTTACGAACGCTGGAGGATATTTTCATGCGCTGATCGGTCCGTTCCGATAAGAAATGTCTCGGATACTTCTTTTTCTGGGCTTTCAATCTCGAATCATAGACACGAGCACATAAAAACATTGATAACATAATAATAATGACAATGCTAATAAAAACCTACAGAAATGAGAAAAATTGCCTGGTATTGATCAGGAAATGAAAAGAGAAAGAAAAAGGGGCTAGAAAAAGATTCGCGAGAAATGTCGGCGCGATTTCGCCTCGAGAGAGTGTACCGTAAGGATTACCCAATCGAAAAACTACCGTGCATACAAAACACTTTAATCCATTTTATATGTTTTGTATATCTGTATTTAGGTACAGAGAAAAATAAATAAATATACGAGGATATAGAGGAGGAGGTAGACAAATGCAACGATCGAATGTCTCGATAGAGAGGAAAGTTCATACTTGACCGAAGTCTGCCACGGTAGGGGGTATGTGGAAGAGAAGTTCGTGGAGAATCGATCGAGTGATCACGAAGAAAACCTTTCATGAGATTTTATTTACAGGGTATTCTGACTTTTATTCAATCATTATTGACGTTTTTTAATAAATTTATTTTTATTGATTTTTTGGATTTTGAGAATGATTTTGCATGCCCTGTGTCTAAAATTTTTGTGATTTCGTAATTGGGTGTGGAAAATTCAAGTATTTTGAGTTAGGATTTATTTTAGAGTATTGCTGAACTCTTAATATTGAATTTTTGAATTTTGAGAATAATTTTGCATGTTCTGTGTCTCAATTTTTTGTGATTTCGTAATTGGGTATGGAAATTTTTATGTTTCGAATTAGGGTCTATTTTAGAGTTAGTTTTCCATTTAAAACTTGTTTGAAGAATAATGTAAATAATTTTTTTTCGATTATTCAATATTGCTAAAGTCTCCGAGAGATGGGAGAGCGTATATTTCGAGCCTCGAGAGACCAACCCTCCCGGGACAATGGACCATAATCCGGGGAATGTCATAATTTCATGCAAACAAAGCGATACAATGGCCGTAAAGCTACTCGTCTACCCGCTTACGCAAACGATAATTATTTTCCTCGAGGGTTATAAATAATTCGAAAATAAAGACGGAGAGAGGGGCGAGAAAAAAAATGAAGAAAAAGAATTTTATGACTCATCGATTTTAATGCGACGAGCGTCTTGCGGTACGTAAGAAATGTTTTCTACGAGGAAATTTAAGTCTCGTATATTTGGAAATAAAAAAATACGTGAATAAAAATATTATGGAAAAAAATTACAGAGAGAAACGAAACATTTTTCTTCTTTTCCCGGTCCTTTTCTTTTGATGAAAGCGGACAAACGATTATGGCTTTCTTCGATGTCACACCAAACAGCTGTGCGTATAATAGTCTGACTTGTAAGATTCATCAGGCAACCCGCATATTTTACTCTTTAAATGAATGTTTAACGTCAAAATCTATCTTGTTAACTGCATTGTGATTCTTCAGTTTAAAAAATCATCAATAATACTTTTTTTTTAATTGTCGACGAGTCGTAAAATAACGCGGCGGTTTCTGTTTTGGTTAATTTTTTCCTCAGTTGGTAAATTTAACCTTCCCACGCTCGGTGCATTTTTAAGCCTTAAACATATCGCTTTCACACTGAGAATTTATAACGACAAATAAGCCGAGACAAGAGGCCTGGATTCTCTTGTATACAGCTGCCTCGGGGAGAAAGTAGATCGGCGCCGTTTGCTCGAATGCAAAAAAGGATTCTTCATTCGAAAGGAGACACGAGTCACGACATTTTTGAAAAACAAAAAAAACACGACAGGAAATAATGCACGACACATTTTTCCTACCAGAAAACGCTTCGTTAAATCATTGTTATGTAATGCACATTTTAAGATATTGAAAAATCAATACAATTGTTATACAATTTTCTTAAATAAAAAAAAATTCAAATATATAATAATGTAAAATTAAAAAGTATTTGTTGGGTCGTGACACTCCGATTTGTATAATCGTGACGTTTCTCGCTATGAATGTATCTTTGCATATTTTTAATGCACATTTTTACATGTCGAAGGATCAATAAAATTTTTATACAATTTTTTTTTTAAATGGATTGTTTTCAAATCAGAAAAAATCTCAAATAAAATAATATAAATTCAAAAAGCTCGTTTGTTGGATCGTGACACTCCGATTTGTATTATCGTGACGTTTCTCGCTAAATGTATTTTATGAACATTTTTTTAACTCGGAGAGTGGTTGATATTCCGTGTCGATGTTTACTCGCCTCGATATATGAGTGAGAGATGTTATTTGCGAAGCTGTCCAGCCAATTAATCGGGTTCGATGGGTTAGCGGAAGGGCCGGAGGCTCCGGAGAGGAGAAAAAGAGGAGTGAGAGAGAGAGGAGAGGCGAAAGAGAGATTGGACACGCTTCGAACCGCGACAGAGCGTAGGATTGCCCGTGAGCGTTATTCAAACTGCAAGCTTGCATTTTTGTTTGCAAACAAGTATATGCCCGTTACACATTTGCGGGGACGCGAATTGGCCGCTCGCGGAAGCGCGGTTGAAAATCTACGTCCGAACAAACGTTGAACAAGGCAAATTTGTACGCGACCGTGAAGTCAAACGTGAAACCGAAAAAAAAGAAATTATAAATGAAATTTCCATTTTTTTCAAAAAAAATATTAATATCCGGATGAAACTCAAAATACGATTTTCTGTCGATTTTCGTACGTTTTTGGAAAAGTTTCATTTCCTCCGGAAACGCGCGATGGAGCATCGAAGCGTTTCTCCGAAAAGTCGATAATTGACACGGTTTAATGGGAAAACACATTGGGTGAGAAAGAAGCCCCGATAGTATGGGATTTAGGGTCGGGTGTCAAGGATATGAATGAGAGGGGATTCGGTTTCAGGATTTCTCGAGTGTGACGAGGAATAACGAACGGGAAGAACAAGAGAAAGCCGGGGACGAGCGAATTTCATCGACCGGTCGCGCACTTGTACAAATTTTCGGTGACAAAATTTTCACAAAGACATTTGGAAATCCGGAGCAGCTGGTCACGTGACATTGAGATGGCACTAGAAATCACACTCTCTCGAAATCATGCGCGCACTCGAAAAAAATAAAACGCCAATATGTCGACTCTCCGGTCGTCCATCTGCGAGGTCTGCCGATTAAAATCGATTCGTTCCGGGCTCGCGAATCCGGGAGAGTGAATCACGATGAATCAATCCGCGAATGAATCCTTTCTAAACGTCGTAATTTCGTTAAAATCAACGTTGCTTCGTAAAAGCTTACGAATTAAAGTAACGCGAATATGTTTCCTGCGGAGTATATATGTAGAAAGAAACGTGTGCAATAAATATCGTGTTACAAACTTCGCCTCTCATTGAAGCACTGCTCTCATTTATCCCATCCCTCGAGAGATTTTCTATCGCGATCGAGCCTGCGCCACACATCTGGGAGTTGAAGTTCCAAAAGAGAGAGAGAGAGAGAAATTGAATCACGTTGATTCGTTCGGGAACTCGAGAATCGATGGGATTTGACTCGAAATTAATGGACCCAAATATTTTCCCCCGTATAACTACGTTAAACGACTTGCCCTCTTGACATTTCGTAATCCTCGATCTCACATTATTATTCCACATAATTTCGTCTTCACTTTCGATTCGAGAAAAAAAAATGTAAAAATAAATCAAATTAGTCACAACCTTGTTACGTTTTTTTTAGATTGATTTTCCTCCTTCTGTCCCCGGAGACTCATCAGTCCTCGAATGGGTTTCCGCATACGCGAAAAAATTCTCCTGGGACCGGAATCGATTGGAATCCGCATCGCTCACGAGATTTGAGAACGGTTTTTCTCGGCTCTTCCAACATTGTACAGTATGCCGAAATGGTCTCTTTTTCTTGAGGACGTTCTGGCCCGGTGAATACTATCATTTTCGGGAAACGGGGAAGGAATCGAGGCGTGACAAGCTGGAATTCGAGAGAAGCCTTTTTCGCACCGTTCCATTTTCCTTGCGGAATCGGCCGAGCCGGAGGAGAAAACAAGATCTGTTTGATGGGGGATGGTCGTGCGCGCTCCTTCTACGATGATGACGAGAAGACTCTCTTTGTACGACAAGACGTTACGAGGGATCGCGATGATACCTTCTTGCTCTCCGTCTCCATTTCCGTCTCTTTCTTCGTCGTCGCCCCTTCTCTTTGCTCTCTGTCTCGATCTCTCTCACTCTACGTTTTACCTTCTCGCTCTTCTTACCCTTGGCTCTTATTGATTTGTTTCATCGCGGAGCCAACATTGCACGTCTCTCCACCAAACTGCGCGCTTTCCCCGCTTCCGCGTGTGCGGGTAATGACATCCGCACACATGGATAAAGTGTCAAGGGAAACCCGAAGTAAGGGCTTCTCCTTTTGTATCGTCACACGCTTCGTACTCTCCTTTTTCACAGAGGGTACTTTTTCATGAGAGATTTCGACTTGATGATATTGCGAATTGCATATTTTCGTGATTTCAGATGTAAAAATGACGAACCTTTATGAGGCCTGATGACTTTTGAGGATGTTAACCTTTTGCATTTTAAGCTTAATAAAATTGTTTGATGAGTTTGATTTTGAGAGAATATTTTGGGAAATATTCATTATGATGAATTCAACGTTAAATCGATAGGATTAAAGTATGGCTAGAGTACATTTTTCTATTTTGATATCTAAAAACGGAGTACAAATTTCATCAAGATCTACACCGTAGTATTTGAGATATTAATTATCTTGCCTAGTGTGTCAACGACTTGTCTGCATCATTCATTTAACTTTAATGTAATTTGTACTACATAAATGACATTTCGATATTTCTGTGGTATTTTCGGTTGGGTATGATATCAACGATGTTAAGATCGAAATGCAACAAAAATGACTTTAATTCATCTAATATAAAATATAGTGCAAAAAAATATCTTTTGAATCGACGAGTACAATGTCGTAACACCTCTACATATTAATTCAAGGATGTTTTGCGTGGCTTCTGGTATTTTCCAGAGAATGACTCGTTTTTAGGGTGAGCGATCGAAGGGATGGCTAGAAAAAAGCGCAGAAAGAAAATAAGCGAGATGAAAAATGAGGGACAGTGAGATAAAAAATAAAGGCACATAAAAGGAATGTAGAAAGAGAAAGAAAAATCGAAGGGTGAAAACAACCCCCGTCTCGCAGCGTGCGCGGATACAATACTCACGCGGAGTATCTCCACGCCACATGTGTAATCCCCATCGATGTCCGCTTTCAATTTAACTTCCGCAAGGATCTCGCCCTTCTCTCTCTTCCTCGCTCTTCCTTTATCGTCGTCTCCCCGAGCTCCCCGTGGACACACATTATATGCCCGATGATTTTATCAAATGGCCATAAGCGTGTACGATGATTTCATCAATTACTAGCGAATTTACGCACCTCTTGGATTTATTGAGCATATCAATTGATTTCATAAAAATTTGCTAGTTTTTAGTACGTTTTAATATTTTTATGTTTTAACAGATGTTAAGCAAGAATTTGACGTATAATAATCCGTGCCAAAAGTATGTTTAGAACAAAAACTTTGAATTTTTGATTCGTAGTTTTTAAATCGGTTCTGAATTTTGTGTGTATTAGCTATAATATAAATTAACAATTTGAGATTATTAATTGAACTATTTTAACAATTCTCATTCCTTAAATAATTAAATTCGAAAAATTAAGTGAAAAGTTTTCCAATTTTGTAATTACCATTGAACAGAGCATGTAGAAAGAATTTTACCATGGTACGATGATTTCTTATTTACGTTTAGACACAATAATAAATGCTACAAAGTTTGAAAGCTACAACATTAAAACCATCAACTGAATCATTCTCAAATTTGACACAAGGACTTTTTAGATATTCCTATCATTTTAAAAAATACCTCCAATTCCTTCCTAAATCAATAATCGTAATAAATTGAATATTCAGGGCTGTGTATTTTTGTATCAGAAGCCATATGCAAGAGGGGGTGGAAACGAGAGGGAAAAGTTTCGATGGATAAAGTGTGTACTGACTTCAAACGAGATGGACCCCTAGTTGGAGTTTGTCTAGACGAGCTGGCCAACAAAACTGACCTCCCACTTCTCCCCTTCATCGACTTCGTAATTGATTAGCCAGGATACGCCTCCTTATCTATCTAAATTCATCTGAGCCCCGTTTTTCTTTACGTTATTCGGCTCTCCTCCTCTTTTTCATCGCTCGATTGTATGAAAAGGGACCAGGAGCAGAGCCAACATGTTAGTGTCTCCCGTCTCCTCCCACGGTTTTTCTCTCTCTCTCGGATAAGAATGAGAGAAAAAAATATATATTCGAGCCTGGAAGCCCCGTCTTCACCTTTTTTCCGGCCCGAGTGTGCTCGGAGAGCGTACTACGAAACGCGTGCACGCACCACCCCGTACATAATACAATACACATCCGTGTAAATACAGTTATATCGGGTTCTTTTTTTTCTATACAGACGTTACGTAATGTTGGGAGAGAGGGCACAGGAGCTAGGGAGCGTTTTAGGACTTCGTGCGAGCGTGCGCCTATGAAGAATCAATCCGTAACGTATGCAAGCCGCTCCTTCTTCTTTTTCTAGCTTTTTTTCTCCTGCCTGTACTCATTTTTTCGTGTTCTCACTCGCTCGTGTCAATATTTGACGAAATTGTGCAAAGAACGGACTCTTGTGTTCCATTAGAGAGAAAGGGCGATGAATTCGAATCGAGAGTACATTGAGAAAGGATAAATATCGAAAACTTTTTTCAATTAGAAATAGAGTAAAATTTTTTAAATTTATATTTCAATACTCGTAAAATCATGTTATTAGCATTTTGAGCTTTTCATATTTGGTAGAGATTCGTAAATTAAAAAAATCATTTAAAAAACTTGTCAAGGAAATCATAAAAATAAAATTTTGGGTAAAATATTTGGTCAATACGCTGTTCATCTTTCTCGTATAACCAGATCTCTATTAATATTTTTAATAAATTTGATCACCGAGTATATAGATTACGATTCGGTTTATTGATGAAAAGGGAGCGCGAGGGTATAAAAAAAAGAGAATAAAAAAAAGGCAAAGCCTCGTACACAAAGCGCGAGCCTTGCCGGTCCGATGCTCGCACACCCCTCTCGAAAGATCAATTAGGGGAAATCCCGATAATGGGGTTTTGTTCGCGGATATACGCGGTATATACGGAGAGTAGCTCTCGCGTAGACTCAACATCGAATTCTAAATCTCCCGGGGAAAAGGGCGGCTCGGGATGTATTGTCGTGAAACGCGAGAGAGAATCAAAGAGGAAAAGTATATAAGAAAGATTTCGTCTTTTCGGCAGTCCTCCTCGTCGTTCCTTTGTGAAACATCCTCAACGCGAATCTCCACGCCATTTTCCGCGAGGGAAGGAAAAAATAATCGTACTCTCGAGCCCATGTAAACTTTAATATGTACGTCGGGGGGTCCTCGTGTATTTTCATCGAGAGATATAAACGTGACCAACAATGGATCCCCGGGATTCATTGCTCGAGGAATAGGGGAGAGGCGAGGTTAATTCACAAATAATCGATCTACGAATTGCTCTCAAGAAATTTCATGTGTGCCGCGTCTGTGTGTAGGACGTAAGAAGGATTGATTTCTCTCGAAGCAGGAGCGGTAAAACCCTCCCGAGCTCAGACATTATTACGGAACTGAATATATCCTTCTGGAGCTTCGTAGTCCAGGCAACACCCTCCGAAATTTCGAATCATTCGTTTCCATACTCTCATCGTTCTCCTCTCTTGTATCCAAACCGAGAGAGCGAATTATGGAAAAAGATGATTCGCCGAAACACTCTGAAGGATGGGAAAAAATATTCATCATCTCGCGATTTTAATAATACAAAAAATGAAAGTATCGTGACTGTAAATTTTTCTTTCGTGTATTGTTGTGAATTAGGTCGTGATTAATTGACAAGAATGTTCATAAATATTGAATTTGTGAGCATATTTTTTCGGGATGATAATAGGAATTAAATTGAACTTAATTTGGAGATGATTTCATACACAAATTGATCTATTTTTGAGATTTAAGTAGTAAAGTAATTGAAACGAGATTTATGTACTGAAAATTTTGTTTCGGTTTAATTTTGTTTCCGCAATTTTTGTACTGAAATTATTAGTGAGTTAATTTTTACTCCAATAAATCGATGTTAAACATATCGGAAGGGCTCAAGAGCGCATTTATGAAAATAGTAAGAGCGAATTACGAGATAGGGATATAATTCGATTGAGAATATCCTGATGAGCGTCAGTTCTAACAGCGAATCGAGAATACAAAATAAATGCGGGTCTTCCGTCAGCGTAGTTGAGCGAAAATTATTGACGACGGGCGCTCGCTCCGATAATCCGATTTACCGAAAGATTACCAAGAAAACGGGATTATTTTCGTTCGAAAGCGAAAAAGAGAGAAAATATCGTGTAATTTAAATTTTCACGTTTCATTTGAAACGAGGAAATGCACGGGAGAATCGTACACTGCAGAGCGAGAAACAAAAATGTCCGAGAGGCGGCGAGCGAGGGGTTTGGTCAAAAATAATCGAGGAATCGAATACGTCACGGCTCCTTAAATTCGCGCTGGCTGATTCGTTGCGGTTGCGAGGCAGCTTCTCATTTCGTTCCTTTATTTCTTTCATTTATTTCCTGCGGTTCGCGATAAATATTTCTGCGGTTTGTCGCCGATCGACGAAACCAAACTTCATTCATTCGGTTCGTGTCGAAAAACAGTCGAGTATCGGCCGAAGCATTTATCACTTTCTTTATTTGTATAAATACAATCACACAAAATGGAAAAAAAAACAAGAAATTTTTTTCTCGATTGAATTTCCACAATCACAAAAAATTAAATGATTTTTATTCTAAAAATTGAAAAAAAATCGCAGAGACATTATTGCAGCGAATGATATTTAAATTTGATGTTTAAGAAGGGTCGCTTTCATCATTATATTTCTGTGTTAAAATGATCAGAAATTCAAATATGTAGAAAATTTCATAAAGTTTGATAAGATTTGATATCAAATATGAAGATTCAATTTTTTCAGTATTTTTTTCTGCGTGGTTTTTAAGTAATTCAACTTTAAAATTTACGTGTATAAGCATCGTGTTCGTGAGTATACACATAAATTCTGCGCATAAATATATTTAGATAATAGTGAATAACTCTGGAACTACAGAGAAAAAAAATCTGAAGAAAATAGCGTCTTCACATTTTTGATGTTGCACTCACCAAATTTTATCGAATTCTGAAAATATTCATACTCATTCAAAAAGGATAAAAAAAGTGTAATTTTTTACCTCATCAACTGAATTTTTCATATCATACCAAACTAAATAAAGGATTATAAGCAAACCGAAGGGTAAAAGAGGTAGAAAAATTGCAAAATGCGTTCCTGGCTGCAGCGAATGACTTACTTATCGCCATAACCATAGCAATTGCTGCCAGGATAGTAGGTAATTTCGTGTGAGGTCACGCTCAGTGAGATTCTTTGCTCTGGTATGTTCTTGAGACGAAAAATCTCTCCCGGAGCTCGCTCCTCGTATTTATTTACTTCCGCGCCGGTGTATACCAGGTTCGCGCATTTGTTACACGTTTACCGAAAGCCGTGCGTGTGCACCGGGAGGATTGCAATTTCGTATTTCGATGGCACCTCTCGGAGTTACCCACGATGAAACGAGTCTCGCTCTTACCTGATGTCTACGTTCCTCGTTTACGATCGCGTTCACCGAGACCGCGGGAATTCACTGCTCGACTTTTATTATGTACCTACCCGCTTTACTGTTCAAACATATATAAATATAATATCCCTGTTTATTTATACGTGTATCCCCGTATAATGTAGTTACGGGGCGTATAATACTAGCGAGAATTCGTTAAAGTTATGATCGCAGCCACGCGAGAGAGGACAAAATTCCCCTTCGCTATTCTCTCTTCGATTTAACTGTTCCAAAATGGAGACGTACACTTCATCTTTGCATGTTTCAATTTTTTACCGTACTAATGTCGAGTCAGCAAAAAGTTCATTCGTGACAACGAGTTAATGAGAAAGGAGAATTCCTCGAAGGATGGAAATACTTCACTAAATTGATCTTTCCACTAAATTAATTCTTGCATTTCGTATTTATGATTATTCATTCATTCTTAGGATAAAACGGCTTAGCTCTTTTTTTCATTATAATGATTTTTATTTCGTATTTGAATAATTTCTTTTTCATACTCATCTTCGATCGGTTAAAGGACGGAGGCGTAGAATGCACGCGTATGTAAAAAAATAATATAATTCTCGTTTGGATGCACCACGGGATATCAACACCTACGCTCGTTGTCCGTTTTCGCCGCGAGCGCAACAGCTGCGATCTTCCCCCGGGCAAGAGAGTTCCCGCAGTTTCTCTCTCTCCTCGACATCGTGTACAAATACGAGAAAAGAGGGCTGAAGAGTCTCAGTGTCAATAATTAGGAAGGATACACACGTCCGTGAGTCTCCATTATACGTCGATAACGTCTCTCGACGGTTTTTGTGGATTTCCATTCATTTTTATTCTCTTCTTTTTCTCGATTGATTTCGAGAGCTAATATTGTGACTACCGAGAGAATTGAAAAAAAGAGAATGATCAAACTTTTGAGATTTTGTCGATTCTCCGAGACGAAATGTATTTTTATTTATTTATTTTTTTGTTATTTCGTTTTTTTTATTTATTTCTCAGACTCAATTTTTCTTCACTTTTTTCTTATTGTTTCGTCGTTTTCTTGGCTTTTTTTCTTCTTCTCCTCTCTCGGTGCATGGACCAAACACGATCGCTCGCTCTGTACACACGTCGTGTGGGAGTTTCGTGTACGATCATTAGGTAGATGCTATCGGAGGGCTGTAAGTCACTCAGTCACTCGCTCAATCCTTCGCTCGATTACTTCGGGCCTATATATACGAGAGAGTCAAACACACAAAGAGCAAACACGAGAGAGACGGACAAAGAGAGACGGAGAGACATGTGCACTCGCGGCAGCGATCTCTACGATCTCATCAGCACGCGAACATCAGCTAAGATCCCCGGACCGGCTCACGCGTGTTTTACATCAATACTTATGTACACAAATGTACGAATTCTTGCGAATTTTCGCGAATAATTTTTTCTATTTTTTTAGCAAATATCGTCCATATTCTAGGAAAAATTTAAGCAAAAATTAAATCAAATTATAATGAAAGGATAAAAAGAAATTAATAAATTTGTTATCGCACTCTTTTTTTGACATTTAAAAAATCGAGGTAAATCTCACGTGGCTTGAAATATCGAGCACGTGAGGTCGCGACGAGGCAGATTTTATCTCCGTCGATTCTTAAACCGATGGTAAGAGAGGGTGAGACGAAAATCGAGATCTTTTAGCGAGAAGGTGTGTCCCGAAAGCGTCAGACACACGAATCATAAACGGCGTCCTCCTCTCTGAGCTCCGAACTCTGCAATTTCGTACGCGGGCAAATATTTTTCTTATTTCGTTTAATGTCTCTTCTTTCTTTTTTCATAATTTCTTTTCTCTCCCGCGAGTCAAGTGCGTTATCGTTCTTATATTGTTCCTGCGATTACCCTGAACGCTATTTATCGCGAGCAAATTCATATTTATATACAATAAAAACTTCACACCCGTTCATATTTCGATGATCCCGAGCCGGGGAGAGAGCGAGAGACGTCGCTCGTTCCCGACACGTCGTTCGATCGCACTTCGCACTTTATTTAGCGGCGTGCGTGCGCCCTCGACCACGGGATATACGTCGATATAATTATGGGAATCGACGTTCCGGAACGTCTGAGAAACGACTGGAAAGACCTCGATGAGCGTTCATCATCCGGCGAGAGAGCAAAAGATCGAAAGTACAGAGAAGAATAAAGAGTTACGACTTTTTACGTATAATGTGGTATATATTAAAAAACAAAAAGATTTTAAAAGAAAAATCTTACTATACCCCTAATAAAGTGCGGAAGATGTTATATTTCGTCGTGAGATCGGCGGCTACGTCATTGTGAGAATCGGAATGAGGATTCGGGAGGAAATAAAAAGTACAAAAATAAAAAAAATGTAAGAAAAATTTAAAAAAATAAAAAAAAATAAACGCGTATCAGGTGAGAGGCCACGACGCGTGAGATATAGCTCCCTGAAAGCGTTTCGCGGTTTGTTATTAAGCTCTTTTTTTCTCATTCTCTTTTTCCTCCCCGCCAGATATCGAACCGCGAGATATCGTGATTACCGATCACCGTGACTCAATTCCTTTCCTCTCTTCTCTCTCCCTTTTTTTCCTTCCTCGCGATCTTTTTCTTCTCCTCGATTGCCTGTGGCGAATTTACAGCATCCGTAACGTTCGGTACGAACGCTAAAGGGAGTCTCGTTTACACGCGGCTACAAATTTCTCAGTATGTGCACTCGATTTGTGTTTTTCATCCTTGCGATTCCTTCTCCACAATTTTCCGTACTCGATTATATCCATAAAAAATAATTTTTTCAGAATTATAAAACCTTTTTGAGATAAAATTAGTGAACATAAAAATTTGCAGTAAATTTTTTTGTTTTAATTTATATATTCAGATGAGGAAGAATAATTTCCAATGTGGATACAAATTTTTATAATTTTTCCTCGAAACGAAAAGTACACGGATACGAATGTTGATTTTGTCGATTCATCTCTGCTTTTTCAATTTGAGTATATTGACTTTTTTCTCGAGAGGATCGGAAAAATATAAAGCTCGAAAGAGAAACAATGAAATTTTGCGCTTCTCGTACATCAATATTGTCCAAGTAATTCGCTGGATATTCGTCTTGTTTCCATGCATCGAGATATCGAATTTACTGATACCTCACTAGATACAAGAGGAGAAAGAAGAGTAACAAATTTTTTTCCCGTTTTACAACTCTCGAGACTGAAAATATTGAGATTTGAGAATTCGAGATCCAGTAATTTATTTATTCTCATCCCTATTTCTTTTTTCTTTTTTTTTATAAGAAAAATATTGCTATTCGAGCAACGATCGGTACTCCAGTCAGCGAACATATTACATTTTCCTCTATTTTTTTGCTTCTTTTTCCAGGTTTCGTACTTGTGCAAGAATAAGCGAGCGCTTAACGCGAAATTATTAAAACTCGATCGTACTCGAGGCTAGCCCATTTCCCATTCTTTTAATCAGTGATATGAAAAAGGAAAAAGGCGAGAACCCGACGACGGGCGAGCGCGAGGGAGGCCCGGCCAGAAAACAATAAAGCTCTCGGGACGCGCCTGCATCATCTCGTGTACGGGGTCACGCACTAGAAGCACTTAGACTCCCACTTTGCTATTTGACGGAACAATATCCTCTGTTTTCCATAGCCCACTCGAGTCTCATCCATTTCGGCCGCAGAGTCGAAACCTCGCGTTACTTTTTTTTCCAACTTTCTCTCTCTCGATCTCTCTCTTATTCTCATTTGATTTAGATCTCCCTGTACTCGATGGATCATTTATCGAATCACGGTTTCCCGTTTCCGCGAATATATTGTACAAATAATTTCAAAAGCGAGCACATATGATTAAATACGATTTTATCTATCGGTCTCTGTTTTATTTATACGTTTGTATTGATTCGTAGTCTCCCTTTTCAATCTCCTGTTCATTATTTCCACATACATCCGGTTTTATTTCGATCGCGAGTATCCCGTAGACGGGACAAAATTGAATTATCCGTTTGATCGAATGACAATTTATCGAGTACGGTACGCCGTATCGAGATACTTTCTCGATTCAAATTTACATATGTTGAATTATACTTTTAATTTTAATCCGCAGATATGAATATTCGAGATAAAAGAGGGGAAAGAGGTCTGAAAAAAGTTTAGGTGGAGAGAATCGAGGAAATTATTTCACGAAAAGTTTTCGGTATGAAAAAAGTAGTTTTGGTGGAAAAAAAGTTTATTTGCCAGGACGTTTAGTTCGCTAAATGCGATCTCGGAGTTTCTACATCGCAATTTTCTCGTCGACGAGTACGTGATTTATTTACCAGTGACCGGGGGGAAGGATTGGGCCACCTTTGACGAGGGGCCGGGAGTGCAAAAAATGAGATCTAAAAGCCTTCGGTAGCGAGAGAGCGCGGTCCAACATCAAAAACTCTCTCGCGACGATTCTCATCTCCGAAGGAATCCCTAAAGGACGTTTCGCTCTTGTAAAACAGAATCTTACGTATGTATTCTCCTTCCATGTTTCTTTAGTCTCTCGAATCACCTGAATTTGCCAAAATAAAATCATCAATTTAAACAAAAATCACAACGTCAATAATTTTAGAAAAAATAATTTTACAACATTACGTACGTTTAGATCCATAAAAATAATGAATTTTTTTTCTTCTTCGAAGATCGAAGCATAATTCGAGTAAAAAATTCGAGTAACAGAAATTTTATCATGAGGGGGAAAAAGAGGTGAAGAGCATTCAGCGTCGTGGCTTAGTCCGTGTCAGGAATGTAATTCACACGCCGTTGGCATTCCGTTCCATTCCATTTGATCCCGCGGCGTTTTTCCCCTCCAATGACTCTTGCGAGGTCCATCAAGGAGGAGAGGAAGGGAAAGAGGGAGGAAAGAGGCTCGCGAGTGCCGGGATAGACGCGAAACGAGTCCTGCAGGACACTCGAGAAAACGAGCGACGTTCCTCTCTCGTCTACGCGCCTCTCGCAGCTGATCCATTGTACGTGATCGAGCCCGAAAAAAGAACAAGCGCCGGGAATCCTTTCTGCGGGCGCGAGGAAGCCGCGATCTTCCGTAATGGCCCCTGTGCAAATAACTCTCGTGACACGGATCCGCGAAAAAGAAGTTAAACGCCGAACGGACCCAACAACTCTCACCCTCTCTTTTCTCTCCTTTTTTTCATTCTCTCCAATCTTGACTCTCTCTTCGCTGTAAACTCTTTCTTCGACTCGAAAATTTGTCGTTTTTACGCGTCCGTCATTACCGGACTCGTTTTCACATTTGATCCGTGACAAAATTGCGTAGAAAATGATAATTGAGAAAAAAGAGTTAAAAATACACCCTAAAATAATTTTAACATTTAACCAAAACGAGAAAAATGCGTAATAAATTTTTTTTCGTTTTTTTGGATTTTTATTTTTTTCCATTTATTTTTTAAAATGCCCACTTTAATCCAAATTAAAATATATTTCAAATTCAGATTTTTATCTAATATCATCGATGTTCGATCAATATTCCAACGATGACTTTTGGAATACTCGAATTTTTTTTAATTAAAAAAAATTCACAATTTTCTACCTACAGATTTTCCTATATTCAGTCGAATGTCTAAATCCGTTTTCTCGAAGCGTAATCCTCATTGCTCCCTTTTTACCGGAAGGAGCTTGAGGATAATTGAGAAAAAAGAGTTAAAAATACACCCTAAAATACTTTTAACATTTAGCCAAAATGAGAAAAATGCGTAATAATTTTATTTTTATTTTTTAATTTATTTTTTTTCCATTTGTTTTTTAAAATGCCCAGTTTAATCCAAATTGAAATATATTTCAAATTCAGATCTTTATCTAATATCATCAATGTTCGATCAATATATTAACGATGACTTTTGGAATATTCAAATTTTTTTTAATTAAAAAAAATTCACAATTTTCTACCTACAGATTTTCTTATATTCAGTCGAATGTCTAAATCCGTTTTCTCGAAACGTAATCCTCATTGCTCCCTTTTTACCGGAAGGAGCTAACACGAGCTCGTTCTCGACATCATAACAGTAAAATAACGTGGTTCCGAGTGTCCCGCATATCCTTGGATTACGTAGACGCATGGCGAACCAAAAGGATTCCACCTCGAGGCTTCGAGGCCCCGGCTCTCTCGTAATAGAAAATGTAACACATTGTTCCAAGGAGTATAACTGCGCTCCCGTTATGATTATCGCGACCATAATCGTTACACTTGAGTAATACGCTCAACTTGGACACACAATGGACCGCGAGAAGAGACCGAGAGCTGAAGAAAAGAGAGAGAGAGAGGAGAAAATCGCACCGCACATTCCGTCGTTTTACTTCTGCAAGCGAAGCATTTAACTCCGCGAATCCCTTTTATAACCGAGCAAAGAAATTTCTTCTCCTTCCCGGAGTGCTTATATTCGTATTGTACGATACAAATTGGGTTAGGTAATGCGAAATGTCGCGAAGAAAAAAAATGAGGAGATGAAAATTTATAAAAAGAGAGAAAACGTCACGGGAGATAAAAAAGAAACGTCTCGAGGATTCGAAATGAATGAATAAAACCGGTGAAAAAGAATCAGATCCGCGTTTCCGTCGAGAGTCTCGAGAGAGATTACTCGAGACTTGTTTACTCATATTCACCATGGACAATTAGTATTTAACGTCGCTGCTGCAACGGCGAGACGCGAGACTTGTTCGCGTTCGTTTTCTTCACCGTCAGCTCCTTTTCTACAATTTTCTCGTACACGTTTTTTTCTCGCTAAATAAAAGAGTCAAATAAAAAGCTTCTGATTCTTGAATAATTTTTGTATCATTCTTTCTTCTTATATTTTATAGAATTTTAATATATCATTAAGTTCTTAATAAAGTTTCGTTTACGGGCTCTGAATGAAATTATACGAATGAAAACTCGGTTTTTAAGTAATTCGTGAGCGAATAATTTGTACGGAAATTGAGGATGAACTGGAGGTACGATCCCTGAAAAAAGTTACTTTTTCGTACTGAATTAATAAAGTCTATTTGTTTTTCTGTTAGAAATCTCAAGACGTATTTTTAATTAAAATAAAATTCGGGATGTTTGTCGTGAGAGCTTATTCGAGCGAATATCTGCAGCGATTTTCAATTTCTCATATCGACAGCAGCCATCGATGCCTTGCCTCCGCTGCATTCATCCAGAGTTAGGTCACAAATATATGGAATACATCATCGAGCCCGCGAGCTCGGTGAAAACATATTTTCGTGAATATAGATATATTCGTATATTTAATGTAAATACAAATCTATCTATATCTTAGATATATTTACGTGGGTGGCAACGCGATCCCTGCGCGTTTTCTGCCACACCCGTGAATTGTCCATCTCAATATCGAGAAGTATAAACACGGCTCAGGTTGGATGTATCCTTGCATCGCGTGCGCAATAAGCCCACACGCTTGTCCTTTGACGAAGCTCAACTTTCATCCGCAGACTTTAATAAACACCGCGAATCTATTAGATCGATATCAATCTTCGGGGAAACACGGATAATAAATCAAACACATTGTAACATTCGTCTATGAATGTCTGGAAAAAAATTGATTGAGTCATTCAGAAGCTCGCTTTTTGACAGCTCATCAATTTATCTAATTAGTCATTTTATTTAAAAAATTATGTTGATGGGATTTTTAAGTTAGATCGATAGTTAAGTCTTTACGGTAATTTTTTGTTGTATTTATAAATTTTATGTGATGTAATTTTAATGATTATTCATGATTTAAGGATCGATAGAATTTTTTGTTTACAATTTTAATTAATCTTGATCCGTACAATATCCTGGGTGCTCTCTACACCCTTTGGAGTTTCGGGACGACCCGATATTGGACCGGTTGCAGGGAACGTTCGAGAAGGAATCCAGGACAATTAGGTGGCCGATATAGCCCTCAGGACCCTCCCGATGCCAATTACACACGACTCGATTGTATCATCAGGGGTTAAGAGATCTTACGCCGGCATCAAGATACATCGGGGTCAAATGAAACATCCTCGTAGTCGATTCTACATTTCTTGATAAAAATTTAAGGTAATGACCAAATCTCCTCCTACACTCTACAAATTAATAATTTCTTCAATTATATTAATACAATTTTTTTAAATAAATCAAAAAATTCATCTTAAATCATCAAGACGTCAATTTCATTCAAAGCTCGTGTGTTTCATCCGACCCCGGTTCGCCTTCTCATTTGCAAACATACGTACATTGCTCCATAATGTATAGTTATTCTCAGCTTAATGTATGTACATACGAATACACTTACACGCACATGCATTCAGTATACCAGCGATCAAGTATTCATATGTATAATTCCATCTGGATTCTCGCGGCGCGAGTCCTCTCTCTATTGCCCGTCATAATCTCATGCGTGTATCTCGCGGAATCAGGTCGAGTGCCCTCTGATTACAGAATCCGACCGAAGTGTCGTTACTACTTCACAACCAATCACGATCATTCTCAATTATCTCATTCCTCTTCAATCCCAATTTTTGCCCATAAACTTTTATCGCAATATTTTTCACCGGCGAAAAAATGTTATTACGACGGGGACCAATTAAAGTCCGCTGAAATATGTATCAATCGAAAAAAAGAAATTTCCAGCGGACTGAAAAATGATCTTCGAAAGAGGGAGAAAAATATTTTTTTTCACAAAAATAATTAACAAAAAAATTATGATAAACATAATAATAATAATATTCGCATCGCCATAAAATAATAATAACAATGAATATGATAATAATAATAATAAATTATGGAAGACTGCTAGCATGCTGAGCTCGCGGGGTGTAAATGAATATCGAAATAAATTAAAAGTTGGTCCTCCGTCTCTTTTCTCGAGGAGGAAAGACTTTCCGTGATTCCTTTCTCCCTCTATCTCGCGAGCGTGTATATATTTTTGTACACGTGAATATAGTACGTGTCAGGCTTTGGACTCGTCGCAATAAAAAGTGTCGAAGCGTCGCGACTCGATTATATACGCACTTGAGGAAAAAAAAATGAAATTAAAAAATTAAGCGTAAAAATAAAAGTAGACGAGAGATGAATATTGGTGGAAAAATATTCATAAAAATGTACAGAAATGTGAGTAAAAAAATGAAGAGCTTGTTGCGTCGTGAAAAAAAAAAATTGAAAATCAGAAAAAAAAGAGAGACCGACGAAAAAATAAAACGGGCTTCAGGAAGAGGAACGAGAAATTATGCCAGAGAGACGCCGGGCTAGCTAATTACTCACGCGAGGAGAAAAAAAGGAGAGGAGAAAAATCGTAAGATGACGTTACAGGTATTACTCTTGCCGTACTTTGAAAAAAAAAAGAAGAGGAGGATGCGAGTTGACTCGGGCGAGCGGACCTCGAATTGGACACCTGTCTGGGCTCGCGAAAGGCGCAGAGACCGGGCCAGGGCGCACACTCGAACGTATGTAAATGTATTTTTGCACTTACACGTACGTACGTGTGTGTAAGAGAAAAGAGACGGTGGAATTACAGACTCGGTTGGGAGTTACTGTTATGCGCGAGTAATGAGGTATATTACTGTTACGAGGCAGGTATATTTAATGGCTCACCGGGCTCTCGGGCGGCTCGCGAGCTCGCGCTTTTGAGCTCACTTATACACTGCGCTATATTCTCCCACATGTACATATAAATATACAAATTTAACCAAGTTTACAGTATACACCAAAAGTTTCACCGAAATGTTTAACATTTCAATTCATTAAAATTAAATCCTTACCAAAAACTGTCTAAAAAAATCCTAAAAATTTTTTTTAATCTCGATTTTTTAACATTTTCATCTTCTGATATGTTTAATATTATCGTTTATTTTTTGTGTCAGCTAAAACTCACTGCAACGTGCCATTTTTATTTATGACAATTAAATCTATAATTTAAAAGTTAACTATTTCCCAGTTTAATATTAAAATATTCAATTAAATACGAAGTTAAAATTGAACTAAAATTTTTAACTAATAGACAATTAAGATTTAAATTTATATTAAATTATAATTAAATACCAGAACAATTGAAATTCAATCAAATTTAAATTGGTATTTAATATAAATGTAATAAAATTACATCTAACCATTATTTAAAAGCTAATTAATTACCAACTAATTAATTTATTCTGAAATTTGTTGAAAATTATTCCAATGAATATAATTAGCCTAAAATATGATTATTTCAAACTTTTCGCCATTACTGTATTTTCACACAAGTTAAAAAAAGCGTGTGCGTGAATAAGTAGGTGATGGTATTGCCTGGGTAGAGTCGATCGCTCCATAAATTCCCAATTCATGCAGCTTCCTCGAGGTTTGGGTTACCTCTGGCCGGTCCCTACTCGCAAATCGGAGGATACGGGCACTCGGGATCGCGCGCATGCACGCACGCCGACTTATTTCTAGAGTTCCATTTTTATTGAGCCCGAGCCCGCGTGTTTGTGTGTCTTTAATTCATGTCTCGTCCCTTCCTTCGATCCCCTCGGAGTCCTCTCGCGCTCCGCGCCGGTCACTCCTCATTCGCGAGAACCCTCCGCCCTCCCTCCCAGGGCTGCCGCCGCGCGCGTGTGACTCTTCGTTACTTTCGAATACCCGCGGAAATTTGAAACTTCGTATCGTATTAACGCGACGGTATTTCTTTTCGCGAATGCCCCGCGGGGTCGTGATCGTTACTTATGCGGTTCAGCTCGTTCTCAGACTCCGGCGAGAAAAAAAAAGGAAAGCACGAAAAAGGATTCAAAAATAAATGAAAAAGTGGGAGGAGCGTTTTTCGTGATCTCTCCCTCCTCCTTCGGGCTACGAGAAATGATTGACGAGATTATTTGCAGCGAATTTTTGATCTGTGAAAAAAACGCGATATTTTTCAGCCTGGAGAAGCATTTTTAAAAAATTTATCGTCACAGATTTACTCAATTGCGAATGTATAATTATCTCTCGGTCTCGTGAAATATTCAGAAAATGAAATAACGGAGTGACTTTATTTGGTTTGACTTTTATCCATATATTGGGAAAAAAATTGCGGGAGACAAAAAAAAGAGAGGTGAAAAAAGATGGAACGGGCGTTTCGAAAAAATTCAATTAATCCCAATTACAGCGTTTCTCCTCGTTGCGATTTTCGAGAGGGGATTTACCAAGGGAATAAATGAAAAAAATAAAAATAAAAATCTGTCTGCAGAGAGGGACAGAAAAAAAAATGTTTGCTCGTAAATCATCGAGTCGTGATTGCTTGACCTGATATTTGATGACGAAAAAATACGAAGCGAAAGAAAAATCAAATGAAAAATCGTCTCGAGTGTCAAATCGAGTTTTCCACCCCTCGGGCAGCTCCTTTGGTGCAGATTTTGAACCGGAAATCCACGAGATTACGTAATCAGGTCTTACATTGGGATCCAAGAGAGGGCTCGTGGGATCGTTTAAGCCAGATCTCGTATTTGCTTTCATGGCTTAATTCGTACTCCGGAATTACAAGTTTCCCAACGTCCTCGTATCGTGGTTTCGTTTCGCTCTCTGACCGATAACGTGGCTTGCACTCTCGGCTGGTTACCCCTAACGAAATTTACACAATCCCATTATTTAACTGCATTAAAAAATACTTGAATAAAATCACACTAAATAATAATTCAATACTAAAACGTCAAATTATAAATTAATTGAAAATAAATTAAAAATAATTAATAATTAATTTTATTAATTTTCCCTTTTAGAGATGTTTGTCCGAAGTCATTCACTTTCCCAATTTCGGTTCTAGGAAACTTAGTCAAAGGAAGAAAGGATGAGTCTGGAGATATTTAGTCAGAGCCGGACGTAGCCGTGCGGGGAGGAGATACAGAAAGTCGAGAGGGCGAACCGACAGAGGAGCCGAGATGAATGAAGGAACGAAGAGGCTGACGAGAGAGGAGGACGCCATATCAAGACGACGTTCTCCGATAACTAGTTGTTGACTCGAGGAGTTCTCTGATGCGGATTGAGTGAAGTCTGCGACCTGAGAGAGCAAGAGAGAGCGAGAGAGAGGGAGGGAAGGAAAAAGAGAGAACGATAGAGAGAAGTCAACGTGCCAACATCTTAGCCCACCGGTATAAATCCCAATCCGAGTTGCCCGTTTCTCTCCCTCAGTATCCGACGTTCGGTGTGCCGTTGCACTTTCCATTTCTGTAATTTCAAAGCACCAAAGAGCGCAAGGAGAGACGCGCAGAGACGGGCGCTTTGACGTGACGACTCGCTTCCCTTTTCCACATCGAGTCCCTTCATCGCTCATAGCACGACATTCTTAAACCAGAGTTTATTTCGACCTGTGTACACCCGAGAGATGAGAATCGAGAGATGATGAAATTCCTCATTTCTCCTCATGAAAAATAAAATAAAAAAACGAAATTATATTCCATCTTGAATACAATATTTTTAATAAACATTTTTCAATTAAACGTTATCGGAATTCGTGCTCTCCGTCTCGCTTATTCCGTGAACAATCTCGTTATGCTCCTCTCGGATTTCTTGTTCGCGCGAGGATATTCGAGAGAATGAGGGACACGCGAGAGAAAAGACGCGAATCAAACGCGAATCTGCGAACGCTCGTCCGCGTGTGTACGTGTCCCGGAGGGAGAATATCTCGCGGCATTGCGGGAATAGAGAGTGTCGCGCGTCGTAAGATCGAGAAGCGACGAGGCGATCGACGCGTGAGAGAGGAAACGAGGGAGAAACGAGATTGAAGTACGCGCCCGATGAGCGACGTGTATACGAGAGCGAGAAAGAATTATCGGGAAAGGACGAGACTCTCGGGCTTTGACTGGCCAGACCCTTATCCGGAGACGAACTACACTTTTTTTTTATTTTTCTCTCTTCCCCCTCCCCCTCCCCCCCCCCCCCCCCCCTCCCCCCCCCCCCTCCCCACCGCCCCCCCCTCCCGACCCCTCCCCCCCCTCCCCCTCTCTTTAAGCCTTTGAGCGACGCGCCCGCGATATCTTTTCCTCTTCTTTCCTTTTTTTATCGCATTCCATCTTATTTTTACACACGTGTGCGTCTAACGATGAATGTAAAATGTATAAAACTAGTTTTGGTTATCGGATCGATCGCTTCGCACCCTCGTGTATTATTTTTGTTTAATATTGTGAGAATTTGGTTTTTTGGATTTTATTCGGTTTTGATTCGTGATTAATTTTTTGAGTTTTACTCGGATTGAGGGTTCTGGAATTTTTTAAAATGAAATCGAAATATTATATTCGATTGTTTAGAAATTGACAACTGGTTTGAGTAGGACAAATGTGCAAGACGTGATGAGTTAGTAAAAAATTTGAAGGTTATGTTATAATTTCCAGAAAATCAGCATTTTTTTGACACAAATTGATTTATTCCGAAATTCAGAAGTTTCTAATGGATTTCAGGAAGCTTTTTACGTGTTCCTTAGATATTTTTTACTCTTCATGAAAATTTTTTCCGGAACTGTTTGTCGATGGTTGCAAATTTTAATTCAACGACGAAAAAAACACAAAAAATCATAAAAATGTTAAAATTTTTAAAAAATCCTGATTCACTAATTTCTCACGAACGACGTATTTAAAGTGTTAAAAATTTTTACAGAAAACTTTATAGATATTCATCAAGGGTATTAAAATTTGTTCGTTAATTCCATTATCAGATGAACTACCTTCAGTTACAATTCTTTTTTTTGTGAAAAAAAGAGCAGCGATGCTCAAATCTTATTTCTTTTTTCAAGTTCGCTCGAGAAGACGGACGAGACTCGAGTTTACAAAATGCCACGAGAGACAAGGAAAGCTTCCTGTGTGTACTTGAATTAACGAGTGATGGCGGCAGCGGGACGGGCAGGAGGAAAAAGTATTCTTCCGTCTTCTACGGAGCGCCAGAACAGGGATACGAAAAAGAGAGATAGGATCGGCCGGTAACCCACCCGTGTAATTGATTCAGCTGGCTTGAAACAATGAAGGTTTTCTCTCTTTCTCTCTCAAGTTTTTCGCGTTCTCCTTCTGTACGCGGTGTGGCTTCCGAGACCGAGTTTTATATTATATTGCACTGAGTTTATCGTCTGGTGTAAAAAAATGAAAAATATAAAGAAACCTCCAATAAAAAAAATATTTGATTTTTTGCTAAAATATTTTTTATCCTCAGACTTTACGAAAAAATAAAGCCAAAATGTTCTCGATTCGAAATTTTATGGGGCATTTTTATTATAAAAACAAAATAGGAACATTTTCGTTACATGCTTCGAGTTAATTAATTTTTGAAAATATAAATATTTTACTACGTTCATTTTGATGAAAACAGAAATTTTGTTTATAACTTTATACTGATTTTAGGAGCTCTGAAAAATGAATTTTTTATTACTGTTTCGCAGCGTTTGGACGTTCTCGCTCCCGCTCACCGGGCGAGACCGGTAGCTCCATCTGTGCAACGAAAAAGCAACCGGGTAACCGACAGCCACCCACGCGAGCCCGGTCGACAACCCTGGAGGTAAAAAAAATTCGTTCCAGCTACCAGAAAGTGGGCCGTAAATTTTTTTTTACATTCGCTATAAAAAATTTCCATTTCTATGCATTTTCGCTGCGAAATTGTTGAATATTTTTTGGAGTGAAAAAGTGTAATTATAGACAGGAAAAAATTGTCAGTTTTAGTTGAAAAAACATTCGTCGGTTTGATGAAAACGTGTAAATTTGTAAATTCGTTGGAATCGCGAATGACTCGGTAACAATGCGCGCGTTTCTCGCTCAATTAGGACGCGCGCGTGCAGTCGTTTATTAAATCTTTTAAATTTAACTCAAAGCAGAACGAGCTCGGAAAATTGCTGCTTAGAAACGTGAAATAGATGAAAAACGCCGGTTGGTAAAGGCTCAGGATAAATTCTGTTTCACGTTTCATTTCCCCGGTGAAAATGTATTGAAAGACTCGCGAATTTCTGTCTCAAAATCCGCATTAAAAGCACGAAATATGTGTAAAATCTCCATGCATAATATTCCCAGGAACGAACTATCGTTTAGAGACGACTCATTAAATTTTGTTTCTGTACACGAGAAGCGTCGAGAGAGATTAAAAAAGGAGAGAAAATCCGAAGCTATATTTTCCACACTTTGTAAATTTTCCACGAATGAAAATCGAGACAAAGGCCCTTTTGCGACATTGACGTATCAATGGACGCTCTCGCCCGAGCTCTTTGCAAACTCGTTCGGATTTTCGAGGCCTGGTGCACGAATCATCATTGACGAAGCTTTTCTCCCTGCGGTGGTGAATGGGACCTTTAATCCTCCTACGAAAATTCATAGTTTTGTAAGTGTATAGAAATAATAACGAAGCTTAACACAACGTGAATTTGAAGCCCGGAAATTCGAAACCTGAATATTCACCAGCGTATTCGAACTTATTTTTCAATTATTTCAATTCCGAGAGTAATATTGAGTAGACTCAATATAGAATTTGTTCCCCGCCGTAGTATGAAAATTTATGCGCACGTATGCGAATTCAAAACTTATCCGAGATGGATTCGAGGAAAATTTTCTCTCTCTCTCTCTCTCTCTCTTTTATAGAAGTTGACTCGAAGCTTGCACGAGCCAGTTACGAGATACGATTCTTGCATGCATATTGAAAAGCTCTCGTTCCTGAATTTCCGGAGATCTTCACGCCCTGCTCGGATTTCTGGAGAGAGCATCGGGGCGTGCTCGTCGCACATTCGCGCGTCTTCTCACACTCGCGAGCCACTTTTGGTTCTATACATATTTATAGGTAGAAGTACACCAAGGAGTTTTGGACCAACTCGTGTGAACGAGTCATTAGTCGACATTCGAAAATCAGGTCAAGTGCCTGATGTGTGTGTTCCGTACAGTGAACCCCGAGGCGATTATTCGTGTCCTGAGAGTTCACTTTGGATTTTTCGCTCCTATTTTTTTCTCTCCCTATATTTAGCCTCGTCTCTCTGTCGCTTGACTATTTTTTCTCCCCTATTTTTTTCTGAAGGGACAATGACGATCCAACTTTGCTGAGCGGAAGCGAAGAAGTGCCGGAAGCGTCCAGGGGGTCGCGAGAATAAGAACGCAGAGCCACTCGAAGACGCAACTGAGCCTTTTTTCTACCCTCGCCATCAGGACTGCGAAATCGTCACGTAGTGCGTGCCTCTCGAGAAGAAAAAAAAGAGGTCGTCGCACTTTTCTTTCCCCCTTTTCTAGGGTGAATCTACTTTTTCTTCGAGCATCTTTTCTGGACCACACACCTCGTTACGCTTTTTTTTATTCGCGATAGGACTCTCGTGGAGAAGCTCGGATTCATCGAAACAAGAAAAAGTCCTCGAGAGAGTTTTCAAAAGGTTGATGCTTCTTCTTAATTTATAATGATCGTTCTGAAGTACACGCAAATTCGATTGTGAAGCAAAGGACTTGGAAAACGTTCCATAAATTAGATCTTCCAGTCATTTTTTTTCAGATAATTAAAACAAATTTGTTTTTTTTTAAATAATTGAAATTTTAACTCAATTTTTGTACAATTATTTTAACTGAAAAATATACGAAAGATTTTCTCATAATAAATTTGTTTACGATGAAATAAAAAATTGCAAAAAAATCTTCTAAATCACAGTACAAATCTTAAAAGTTCTGATCTAAGAATTCAAGCAGAAAATATTTGGCAAAACTCCTTGCCGAATCCACCTCGTTTTTTTATCTCATTTTTTTTATTTTTCCTCCGAAACCAATATTTCAGCGGGATAAGCGGATGATAAAGGGTGGTGCAGATCGTGATAAACGCATCCGGTTGCATCATGTGTGCGATAAGAGAGAGCGAAAGAGAGATGACAAGGTGAGAAAAGGAAGAGTCTCGAAATATATAAAGAAATATTGAGAAAGATACGGAGGGTTCTTACGAATTCCACGACCTCGATGACGCACGCTCTTTCGTCGTAGCCGTGGAAAAGTGTATACGCGAATATAAATGCAAATGTGTAAATAAAACGTGTATAGAGATATAGGGGAAATTACCTCGCGCCGGAGCACATCTTTGGCTCGCTCACGGTGTACGGAGAGCGTCGGAATACGTACTACGATGTTTTATCGTGACACGTCGCTTGTATCATTGTATATGGCCGCGGTCCGCGAAATAATAGTGCCAAACGAAGAAGGAGCGCGCGATGAGGGGAGAAAGAGCGCGAGGGAGTTCGAAAAACGCGCCCGCGAGAAAACCTTTTATACGACGCGCAGATTTATTGCGAACGCCGTTTCGCGCCCGTCCGGCATCCACGGGGAGAGAAACAAAAAGGAGGGAGAGAGAGGAGAGAGCGTCCGATGAAACGAGAAATGCGTAGAGAAACGAGTATGGAAAAAGGTAAAGAGGAGAAAAGAAATGAGAGAAAGAAAAAAAGAACGAAGTACTAGAGAGATAAGGACGCGAGAGAAAAAGAAAAACGCCGCGAATGAGAGATAAAAGAGAAAAGGAAACGAGTCCTTTGTAATATCCTGGATATTTAATGTTCGACCGCCGAAATAGTTTACGATCGACGTATTTATTAAATGGCCCTTCGAAGTATCAACTCGCCTTTTTCGTCCTCTCTCGATCCCTTTGAGAAAAAATCAAAGAGCGAAATGAAAAATAAAGTTGAGAGGGAGGGAACGTTTAGAAATGCAACTAACAAGCAATCCTTGAGACTTTTATACATTATATCCGCGCATAAATATTAAGACAAATAAAAAATGAAATAAAATGCAGTCATAAAAAATATTCGAGACGAATCGGAGCGATGTAGTCGCAGGAATTTTCGTAATGAGAGAGGAAATATTTTTCTATGAAAAAAAATTCAAGGAATTTCATGATAGGAAAGTTTTTTTCCCGAGGAAAAAATAAACATGGAACATAAATATTAAGAATAGAAAAATTGACGAGACTTTGTCAATGTTTTTTTTTTCGGGGAGGAAAAAAAATTGGTTCGAAAAAATGAAAGTCGTGTTTCCTCCTGTTAACAGAAGGCAAGCTCGTCCGTTGCTCGCGTATAATACACAGGCCGGAGATACATTATGGACGAATATATTATGCGCGGATATTTTATTTCTAAGGAGTATGCGCTCATGAATGAGTCGCCCAAGGCTCTTTTCGTTCCTCGTACGAGAACACAAACATTCTCTCCTTGTAAACAAACGTGTGTTGGTTTCAAGTGTGCGTACAGTCCTGCGAGAAAATTGTGAACCTTGAAAAAAAAGGAACGACGACCGCTACCTGGCGAAAAAATAAAACGGAAGGGACGGGAAAAATAAAAACAAACGAGGCCCACGCGCTCTTGTAAATCCTGGACGAGTATACATGAAATATACATCGAGAAAATTTTCTCTCGAGTTGCTATAGACTTAAAATTTATAATTAAGCAAAATTAACAATAATTTTTGTACTAAAAATAATAAAATAATAAATAAAAAATCATAATTAAGGTGCAAGAAAATTAAAATTTCGAATAAAATTAGCACGAAATATATTTGAAAATAACGAAAAATAGCCATAAATTAAAATAAACAGTTTTCCAATGAAAAATAAAAATGTATTACTGGGTCACACTCGGTGAAAAGTGGGCGATAAATAAATAGGAAACAGAATAAGGGATAGAAAAGTGCCGAACGAGAGAGGATCGTCGAAGCTTTACGACTTCGGAGTCGCGACGTAACGACGACGATTCGACCCCTCGTGAGTACTTTCTATGGGATACACATAAAAATACGTGCATGTGAATATCAACATCCATTATATTTATACATACGGATGAAAAAAAAAAATACGTACCAACTTGATACACATTCGTGAAATGTTTATGCGCCGATATCTCAGGGTTTCGGAAGACGTTCTCCACAATTCTCATTTTCCCCGATACTGGTTCACGTATCGACTGTACACGAAGTATGTACGTTCACGAAAAAAAAACATACATACTCGGAAAAAAAAAATTGCGGGAAGATCGCGAGAGTCGTCGAAGCGAGCGTTACGATCCCCGTTCGATTTCACTCTGCCTAATGGCAACAAATTGTCGTCTAGAGGCCATAACTCAGAGTGCCCTTCTCTGTCTCTCTCCATTCTTGCTCCTCGGCTCTCTTTTCGGATGATGCTCGAATATGCCATTGCCAAACTCTACGATAGCGAGATATAAAAAGCAAAATAACAACAGAGAGGAAGGAGTAAGAAAAATTTTTGAGGTAAGGAAAAAAGCGTTTGATGTATTTTAAAAATTTAAAGGCTTTGAGGATTCATTCGAAAGCTTTATGGAGTTTTCGAGAGACGAGAGATGAGAGCGGAAGAATCTTTATTTCCGAGCAAAGTGTTCGTGAGTCCACGAACGTTGAGGTATTAACTCTCGACATGCACCCAGTTGCATTGTTATGATAATGTATTTAAATGTCAACGATGCAGCCGAGAGTCTCTCTCAGTAGCTTTAAGGTCTATCTCCGTCTCTCTTGAGTATTCCTCCTGTTATTATTGCGTACTAAAATTCAGTACGTATTATACGTGTCTACCCGTGTCTGCGAATATTGTCAAGTTGCGTGCTCGAAGGTAAGCGCTCCCTTGCGGCAACTTACCGTCAGTTTGACAATCTTACAATTACGTCGGGGGTTGAAAGACATTTTTCAAGAATATTCTCGTGTCTCCTTGAAATTCCTGTCATTAAAATTTAACAACTTTTTTTGTTAATAAAAATAAAAATGTATATTGTCCATGAAACGTAAAAAATTTTTAAAGACCATTGATAAGTTAAATAATAAAAATATATTTCGATAAATCATTATTTCAACGAATAATTTAAGTGCTCGAATATTTACGTAGCGCGAGGACTGAAGGATTGTTTGGAAAATTTGATTTATCCGGCGATAAATCCGAAAAATCTCCCGACTGGGATATGAGAGACTGATTTATCGGCAATTGTAAAATGGAATTATTTCCATTATGGAGGAGAGCGGTAAGTGTAACATGGGTTGAGAGTATACTGACACTAGAAAAGTTCTGCTCCGACTCTCCTAGCCGGCTTTCTCGTTTGCGCGGGTCCATATGTCTCTATTTTTCTCATTGCACACCCGCGGAGATCGATCGCACGTCAGCGGTTTTCTCGCTAGTTTTCGAATATCCAGACGCTCTCGTACACGGAAAAAAAAGGGCGACACGTTATATGTATAATCCACGCGGGGAGAGGCTCGTGTTGGAGGCACGCTTGAAATAACAGCCAGAATTCGCATTCGCATGGCTTCACAGTGAAAACTGTTTGAAACATCGGAGAGCGATCTGTCTTCGTTATATGTCTGACCCTAACGCGGACGTACCCACTCGCGAGCGAACTTTCGATTCCCGTTCCCGAGAAGGAATCGAGCCAGCCAATCGTATTCCTTTTTTTTCTCTCTCTTCTCTTTTTTTCCACTCTTTTCTTCGTCCTTTTTCAGCTTTTATTTATTCCTATTTTTCCTTATTTTCTACGGAAGAACAACATTCGTATAATTGGAAAACTCAACGCGTGTTTACCCTCGGTACATCCGTGTGTTATCGATGATTTTTTTTATTTCTTTTTTTTCACGGTACTCATCGGATCTCTGTGTACTTCCAGGTAAACGTGAAAAATATTACGAGTTGTCGTATTTTCAACAGAAATCGCGTAAATTAAATATTTTGTAATTTGGACGAATGTGATGGAAAGTAATTCGGAATTTGTGAACAATGTAACAAGAACTTGAGAACGAATATTGAGAAACAAATGTACTAAAAATGATCATTATTCAAGCTTTTATATAAAATAAAAAAAATCTTTAATCTCAAAATCGCGTGTTCGAGAGACCCTGGAAAAATTGTTGATAAATGACGTCCTCGAGATAAACTACGGGGTAAAAAATTGGCGAGAAAAATAAAAAAGTCCGAGAGATGTACAATTAGGATTGCATTCATCACGCGGATCTGTCGTCGCTGTGACGAGATCGAGCCGAGAGGCGTATATTTCCGAGGATCTTGCGAAACGCGAGGAGGCCTCGCGAATAAATGCCCCGGAGGATGATCGCGCGGCCTTACCGTACTTGTCTCCCCGATATATATATCCCTTTAACACTATCGCGGATTTCTCTCGGTTTTCTCAGGCCGGAATTGAAATTCAAAGAATATCGCTCGGCACGCCACCGGTTTTCATCGACGGAAAGAGAAACGAGGAAAAAACGAAGTGGAAAAAGGAACGCGGAGAGTCGTGCGAGCGCTTAAGAAAGTGCCAACCAGACGGGAGTCGCACGCGGTGCGAATTAACGAAACGCGATGAAAAATCTACAGGATCCTTCTATTTTGGAAGGATCATTTTTTTTCATTAAACTTGAACATATTTTCAACAATTCAATAACAATTTGTCATTGAATAATTAATTTCATTGGAATTTATTCATTCATCTTTATTTATGTGTGTCAATTAATGTCTCATTCCATCAGGATTTTAATTATTTATAGTACAAAATGAAGAGAATTTTTATTCTGAAATAAATTCTCAATTAAAATTTTTTTAAAGAATATTTTAAGTTAATTCAGTTATATTTATTCATCCAAGATTTATATCATTTATGTTTATTCAATTTTATGTCTCAATCCATTACAATATTCAAGCCCTCCAATTATTGTTATTTTAGCTCTCGTAAAATCTTCATGCGAAAGAAAATGCTGAAAGTGCATTTATATAAAATAATTCAAAGATAGAATTTCCTCTCTGAAACATCCTCTATAGTCTTTTACTATGTAAGTGAAAAAAGATATAAAATAAAAGGAGCAGCACCTTAACTCGGAGTAATATGTACAGTACCAGCGCCTCCATAGTTGTCCAGACGTACATAAAGGCGTATATAGAGTATGCGAATGGTTCGATGGAAAATTTACGATTGCGTCTATAAAGTGGATATAGGGGCGTCAAACTCGCGTCTGCCGAGACGCCCCGATGGCGGCAGTTCTCTCTCGTTGACCGTCACGAGATCTCGCGGTAAAACTAATAAATAATACATTTCTGATACGGGTGGTCGTATATAGCCGCTCGAGTGTTTGCACAGAGAGGAGATATCGCGGAGAGAAAAGAGCGAGAGAAAGATTCGCGAGGAGATCGCAAGAAAATGTCTCGAGCCGCCTTTGATGCGGAAAAATACATATACACACTCGCAGCACGTAGGAAATCTCTATCTCCTTTTTTTGCGTATAAATATACGCGGAGAGACAAAAGATAGAGAAAGAGAGAGAGAGAGAGACAAAAGCCGGAGGAAGAGGAAAAGAACGCGAGAGAGACGAAGGAGCAAACTCATGATGAAAAAAAAACACATCGAGATGATTTCCGAGTGCGAATATTTCTATATATTTTCCCATACGCGTGCGTCTATCTCCGTCTCGGAATGTCGGCATCCTCATTAAGCCAGCATAATGTCGGTGTATCCTTAATACGTACGTTGCGTACGTGCGATCCTCACTCCTCACGCGTATGAGGACAAACTTTTCCCCCCCTTTGCCTCCCTTCCGACATCATCCATATATTTATAAACATACGCAGGTATGAAATTGTGTTCGAGGATTCATGTACCGGGTTTTATTTACTTCGTATGTATACGGATGGGAAGAAAACGCAAGGACGGAAAAGTTTCCAGTTTCGATTTTATTTTGCGAATTCGAAATTGAGGTGAATTTTCTTTTTGAATAATTTGAATGAATATTAGAAAATTAATTTGAAAGTTTTGAAATGAGATTTATTGGTTCAATTTTTTGGTAGTAGAGATAAGGATGAAATAGAACGCAAATTGTGTAATTGAACGCATGAATTCTTCCCCGGAATGAAAATAATTAAAATTTTCGTGAGCCGTGGAAAATTACTTTTTCGTGGTGAAAATACTCGTAACGTTTGTCCGCGTTGCATTTTCGAGAGTCAGCGTGCCAAAAATTGCGCGGATCCGCGTGGTCGCTAAATTTGGTCGAGTGTCGCAGACACCACGTGCTTTTTGGAACATTTCTATTTCGCGCTGCGGCGTGTGTAGCAGCGTCTGGATTTCTCTCGGTGCTGCTGATGGCCTGACCCCGTGCGTACTACGTGCACAAAAGTGATGCCGCGATCGCGTCAACGACTCTCGGCTTAGCAGTTGGGAAAAATAAAGGGAGAAACTCTCGCCGCGATATAAAAGAAGACGCACGCGGGTGAGGAAAAGATATGCGGAGGTCTCGAGGGGACAACGGGGAGGATCTCGCTGTGGCATCTTCTTACAATTCCTCTCAACCGAGGCGAATAGCGAAAAGGCGAGTCAAAGAAAAAAATAAAAAAATCACATTGCTAAATTTTTCTTACAATTAATAGTTTTACAGAATAAAAAACATGACAGTTATAATTAACTTATTTTTAATTCAATTCAACTTCTACGTAATTTAAAATTTATTTTATGAAACTTTGTCGTTCATTTCCGTTTTTCGTTCGCGTACAATTTTCTTCCTTTTTCGATCTGAAGACTCGCGTAGCACAGAAGATTCGCGAAAAGAGAGAGTCTGTTATATACAATAAACAAGAACATACCTACTGTAATGTCATGTCGTGTGTACGAGAGAGAAGGTCGCGAAGCGCGGACAGAGGACGAGATCGAGAGAGAGTGAGAGAGAGAGCGAGAGAGATGCGGTAGACGAGACGGAATGCAAAATAGAGCCGCAAATCCTTGGATCAAAGGGAGAGCAAGAAGAATAAGAAAAGGAAGAACGAGAGACGAAAGAGAATAAGAGGAGAAACGCGACAACGCTCTGGGAAACCACGAGGTTTCTCGTCGTGGCATTTGGCTCGGGTCGAGAGAGAGAAAAAGGGAGTCGAGTGCGCGAGTTTGCCCGTTGTCGTCGTCGTTGTCACGATAGTCGTGTTCCTCTCTCGACGAACGACGTTATTCCTCCATCCTTGCCCCTTCCCAGCCTCAAGAGCATCTTTTTCTTATTTAGCGTATTCGTCTTCTTGGCTACCACGGAACAAACTTCTCTTTCTCTCTCTCTGTCTTTCCGACTCTCGCTCTGAAAAAAAGAACGAGAGAGAGAGAGAGAAAAAAAACAAGTTTTCTTCATTGTGCGCTCATACACCGAGAGTTATCCACTCGCGGAATGAGCATCGTCGACCTAATTAATTACATGCATTCGCTCATTGTCACGAGAAGATAATTGTCTCTCTTATATAGCTACCATCCAGCTATACGCTCTCCTCGGCACTGAAATATGTATTCTCTCCGACAAGAACGTGGCCGACTCGGGTATAAATGATATGCCGAAGGCGTGGAGAACTTATAGGCAGTCTGAGCACTTTCTTACTCTTTCTACTAATTTTTACTTGTAAGCACAAATTTATAATATTCTAAGTAAATATTAATTTTTTTATTATAAAAAATTATATATTTTTTGATTTCCTTTTCTGCTTTATTCAATTTTTTATTAGTTATCTATATAATTTATTATTACACTCAAAATAAATATTCATGATTTATTAAAAATACATAATTTTACAATTATTCTATTTTTATTCTGATATCAACTTTGTTACGTATAAATTATAAAATTTTATGAATATGCAAAGTTTCTGTTAAGTTAAGTTTGTGACTTTTTAGACAAGAGATTTTCTCGTGTATTGACGCCAACACAGCGTAAAAGACGAAGTGCGTGTTGTAGGAAAGAGGGAGAGGAGAGCGAGAAGTTTGGAGCTAGGGTCTAATTAGAGGCGCGGGTCCGTGCCAAAATCAGCGAGCATGTCGGGATCAGACGACGGAGGAGTTATAGTAGGTACGTACGGCGCGCAAGTCGGGCCAGTTAGTCACGCCTCTCGATCATCGACTGAATTTATCGGCGAACGCGTTTAGATGGAGAGCTCCGCCGATATAATGTACCGCCCGATTCGGAATATTTGTTGCCCTTGATTGTAGACCATTCACACCGATTTTTACAACTCTTACAAACGAATATTGAGTTATTCGGTTTAATTGAGACGTTCCAAGCAGTTCAAACTTTTTACGTAAAAAATATATTTTTTAATCATTGAAAATTTCTAAAGCAAAAAAATTGTTTAACATTTTTTACGATTAAAAAGTATTTTAAATATTCTAGTAATTCTTTGTATATGGATTTTTTATAGAAAAGAACTGAAGTCCAGGAATCCTTTTTTTTCGTCTCATCGTGTGTGAGATTCCCTAATATCCTTCAAGGCGCGAGTATCCTCGGAATTGACGCCATTAGCGTGGCTCTTGAGCCTCATCTCGAGAAATACATCTATACCCGCGCATTCACCGCGCAGGAGCCGAAAACGCGAGATCGCGCGAATAAAAAGTTGGCTCGCGCTTGCTCCTCGTTTTTCCGTAGCCGCGACGCGAGGGATTTTTGTCTCCCCGGCATAAACCTCTGTTTCCCCTTTGTTTTTTTGTTCCCCGTTTCTCCCTCTCTCTCCTCCTCCTCTTTTCTCGCTCTCTTGTCTTTGTCTCGAGAAAACGAGTTATATTTGTTCGTGCGCGTGCGACATCCGACGAGAAGCGATTGCGTCACTTAATGGCGTGCGTGCTCGAGCGAATTGCTCCGTTTCATCCTCGCCCTTCGCCTCCCTCCCCCGTTGCCGTACTCTTTAGAAGAGGCAAAAAGATCCAAAGGCGGCTTCATCGAGGAGAGAGAGAACGGGGTGAAAGAGAGAAAGTGCAACATCTCGCCGATCCCTACGTGACTCTTCCGAAAATCGTCCGCCAAAATACTCTCCGGGATAATTACGTCACCATTCTCACCAATCACGTCGCCCTACACGTGTTTCGAGAATCCTCGTCGCCCCGATCCCCGAAACTTGTCCAAATATCCTGAGAACTTTGTCATTGTTTTCTGACTCCGCAAAACTCAAAGGGAGATCCGCCGAAAATCGTGCAACGGAATACAACAAACGCCAATCAACCCGCGAGATATTTCGTTGTATCTCGGAAATCGGAATAAAAAATAAAATACGGTCGGGAAATAAAAAGAGCGTGCAATCGAATTAGCGTTAATTTATTACTTTTTTATCAATGAGTCCTTTGATAATTAGATATCCGAAAAATGTTTCAACTTGTACGGATTTTTGGTTTTTGTTTTTTTTTCTGTTTCATCGACCAATTAATAATAGAATTTATGACGACGCGTCAGAAGAGACGAGATGACAGAAATTCCTATAAACGTACGCAACGTGGATTGAAAATAAAAAATAAAAAACATTTTTCTCCATTCATCGTTCCACGTCGAATAGTTCATAAAAATAATCGTAGGTGCGCTATCTCGTGGAATTTTTAATCCGAGGAGAAATTTGAGTGGAGAGACGGGAAATAAAAAATTTAACGCCGAGACGTAAAAGCGACAGATGACGCGGACGAGGGACGAAAATTCGTTCGTTATCTTAATAGGCTGAGGAGCCCGATAAATATTTTATATAAACACAGGAGAGACGAAAGCATTCGACAAATAGAAATAAGAAAAAAAAAAATTTCCTTTTTTGATTCGCGATAGTTTTCGTCGTTGCTCACATTTTATTTCGCTCTCAGGACACAAATGTACGTACACACATTATAAATCTGTTCTCGTAAGCGTTCCCTTGTACCACACATCCCTGCGCTCTTCCTCTCGTCAAGAAGTTAAGAGACGCAGATTTTACGGTTTGGCGACGGCTTTCTATAAATTAACCGGTTTTACGATCGAACGATATTCAATAATAATAACAACATTTACTATCATTATGACTATTTTATGGATTTTCGCTCGTTTCTACGCTATTTTCCTCTCTCGCTTTAAAACTACATCTATCCTCTATCTCACTTTCTCTTCTATATCTCTCGCATATTTACGATCGTCATTAATTCGCGGTTGCTACTCTCCTCGCGAGGTTTTCTGTGTCTCGTCACTTTCCGTCTAATATCGCCCGTACGCGATAGATTTCTGTTACACACTTTATACCTAGCGGTCTCGTTTCGTCCAAAGTTTATTTTTGCACCCTGTTTAAACGTCCGCGAAAATCGTAATAAAAGTCCGAAGCGTGAATCCTGTCGTACGTGTGTGTACTTTGATTTCAACGAAATCATAAAATCGGGGCTGACTTTTCACTCGAACGTAATATGCGAAAATGTCAAGCTTTCATCGGGACGACGTAATCATTGAAAACAAGTGCCTGTGAATTTTCTTTCGAGTGTGAAGAAAATACGACTTCATATGCATGCGTGTGTATTTTTAGTCTTTTTTGATGTAGAATTTAGGAGCAATGAATCCGAATTATGGATTATTTATTCATTTATTTATTTATTAAATATAAAATTTTTTTAAAGAAATATTTCGATAAAAAAAGTACGAAGCTGCGTATCGAGAACTTTTTTTTTCTTTCAGGGATTTTACCGTTGCGTGTCCAGCGCACAATCGACAGCGCTGGAGCTCTGGACAGATCTTCTATCTGGGCAAACGGACTCGGCGATGCGTCATTTGTCGCGTGGACGCGCTCGCAGCACCCTCTGCGCGAAGCCACTCAATTATCGACTCGAACGAAATGCGCGTCGCTGCCTTTCACACGACTCGTCGATTTTCCATCGATTTGGACGCATCGAAACTTCATTCGATTTGAAAAAGACGTTAAAAACGATTACAAAACGCACACTCTCAAAAGTAAACTTAATAAAACACATAGGTAATTTTTAGAAAAAAAATTTTATGATAGATAAATTTTCCAAAAATAATTGTCATCATGAGAACTTTGTATAATTATAATAACTGTTTATCAGTATTTTTTAAGAAATTTTTTTTTTTTCGGTGAAGATCGTTAGAGAGTTGGGAAAATCTAACGATTGGACAGGCGTTCGTTCGATGCAGGAAGAAGATGAAGAATCTTGGATAACAGGTGCCATCGGTGTGGGGATCGTTATGTGGAAAATCCTTTGACCTCCCGACGACAAGACCGTGTACTCGGGATGCGTGTATGTACGATAAATATGGAGGGAAAGGGAGAGAAAGAAATGAGAGGGAGAGAGGAATACCACGATTTTGTATACGTATATAGAAATTTGTGTCCGCGCTGTGTACGCGCCTGGACCATAGATCATCGATCGTTGGGATAAGACTGGGCAACTCTGACCGTTTATTTTCCCCCTTGGACACATTGTATGTACGGAGAGGAGACTCGAGCACTGGGACTTCGCGTTCTTCGCTTGTTCCTTGATGGGAATTTCATGATTGCGAAGCCCATATCGCTCCGTTAGATTGACGATGAAAAATAGATAAATACCATATACCTATCGCGATAACAGGCAATTTAGAGATAAAAGTTTAAGATGGAAAATTGAAAAAAAAAATTAATTTTTAAAAATATTTTGCCAATTTTTTTTGTCTTGCAAATATTCACACCTGGAAAATTCGGGACTTTTTGATTAGTAAAAATTTAACCATGAGATATCAAAAGTCAATATTTAAAGATTTTGAAATGGACTGAAAGAAATTTCCATTAGAAATTTTTTAAAATATTTTGCCAATTTTTTTTACTTGCAAATATTCACACCTGGAAAATGCGGGAATTTTTGATTAGTAAAAATTTGACCATAAGATATCAAAAGTCAATAATTTTAAAATTTTCAAATGAACTGAAAAAAATTTCCATTAGAAAATCGCCCAGGATATAAATTTCTTTTTTTTAAATTCAAACTTTAATTTTGCGATTTTGAAGACAAAAAGTAATAAGATAGACAATTATTCTCTTTGGGAGATTAATCTCGCAGCGATCTTTCATTCGGATCGGCGGTGCTTCACAAGTCGTATAGCCAGCGATGAGAGAAGCGCGGCCTAAGCGGCGCAATTCTCTCGTATTTACATACTTATTACGGCGAGTGTCGAAAGAGATGGAGGGAGAAACGCAAGAGAGAGCGTCGAAGTACGAGCGCGTAAACGGGCGATTTACGCCGGGAGGATCGGTCTCGCGGGCTCTCCGGAGCTCCAATCTGGCGCGTGTTAATGTTAATGGTACCGGCAGCCTTGGCTGTCCTTCCACATTCTCCGATCCTGTACTGTTTTGCTTCTATCCCGACTGGCAGGTAAGAAACTGAGGATCGCGCCGAGATAATGGGACCATGCGAGAAAACGCATTCTCATTCTATTCTCTTACTCGCTCATTTTATTCCGTGCTTTTATTATCAAAAATTAAAAAAATAAATAAAAAATTCTTGTTTTGTTGCACTGATATTTTTATTTATAAAACGAATGATACTTTTACTCATTATTGCACAGATAAATAATAATATTTCAGGCACGAATGTACGCTCAGTGTCTCTCTCTCTTTCGCCAAGAAACTTTCGAGGGGAAATAAAAAGGGAAGCGAGGATACGGCGCTTGCGGCAAAGCCAATAGCCACTTTTTCTCCACTTGGCACATTTTTCAAAGTCCGCTGACAGCGCTGTCCAATTCTCTCTCCTCGATCCTCTTTTCTCTTATTTCGTTAGCAACCCTGCGAGCCCCGGTCTCATGCGGTGGACCGATTTTTCTACTGAATAAAAAGTCTTTAAAAATTCGATCTCGATCCATAATTAGTTCACCAATTATTATGTTAATTTAATAATAAAATAAAAATTACATGAACGTCCATTTTAAAATATCAATATAAATTTTTATATTTAAAAATTCGGAGAAAATATGCGAAATCTGCAAAATTCTCAAGGCAGATGTATCTCTATCCCGTACGAATGTGTGCTCGGGCACGAAGGTGGGATAATAAGCATTCTCGGGAGTATAAAACGTGATCCGAGAGGATCGAAAAGGATGCAAGAGCGGTGTACGGAGGGGGCGGGGGGAGAGGAAGCCGGAGTAGGAAGAAAAGAAGGAGAAAGCCGAGAGGCAAAGCAGGAGCGCAACTACTCATGCGGACTATCTCCGATCTGGCGTAAATCAACTCAATGCTCGGCTCTTAGAGGCCTTTCCCGTCCCAACTTCCATATTCTCCGGCCTCCTCCCTCCCTCCCTCTCCTTCCTCATCCTCCTCCTCCGACCCCCGCGTTTTTCTCTCTTCCGTTCCTCAACTACGATTCGAAGTACTTTTTAATATACGCACCGCCTACGTACAAATATACGCTCCCTCAGTGACGGCTCGCTTACTCTATCACTGGCGATCTGCCGATTATTAATTCAGCCCACTGAGATAGAGCAAAACGCCTCGAGAATTATACTCAATTCATATATTTTTTTGCAATAAAAATCAACTAATACAAATTATGAATTGTTCGATTTTTAACTAAGTTTTTTAAAAATTAATATCGATTTTTAAATTAAATTATAAATATAAACATTAAAAAAATTTACAACAATTTTTTCGATAGAGTTTGCTTTCATATCGTGAATTCGAAAAATTGTCAAAAATTATAATTTTTGACAATTTTTTAAAATCGTAAGTACTTAAATTTTTTTACACATAAGAAAATTTAAGGTATTCCTTGCATGAAATAAAAAATATGACAGGAGCGTGATTTTTTTTTAAATAAGAGATAAATATCAATAAAAACGATTAGAAAGAAAA